>CAODLS010954700.1:0-14233 GCA_948243855.1 Flueggea neowawraea | reverse complement strand
GACAAACAACTGAGGTTTTGGGGTTCTGTTTTGGGTTGAGGAATCAAACAGAGAGGAGAGTGGTATATTCGTTTCCTTTCTTCCAATGTTCTATCCATTTCTAATCATTTGGAGTAAGTTCCCAATCAGTCTCCCAAAAGTGCAAAGAAGCCAAAATTGGTCCTCACAGTCGAAACTATGACTTTTGAGTCCACTTTTACCAATTGGCCTAGGTGTGTCCATTGGCCACCGAGGGATTTGACAATTATCCTTTTAGTTTAATCTCATTTATTGGGTACAAGTGGAGTGGACAATGGTCAAGATCAAAATTTAACTATATTCGATCTTGATCATTGTCCATGCCACGTGCCACTAGATATGAATTTACGCATATTTAAATATTCATTTTCTTGTGATCATACACCATAAATAATAACAACTAGACCTGTAAACATCATTTTAACTTGGCCACAACGCAATCAAGAACAAATAGACAACACAATCAACAATGTCCTATGGTAAAACCAAGTTGCAAAAATTTTCTTTAGATGAAAGAAGAATTGATACAGTACTCCTATTTTGGATATTTAAGACGAAGACCAATGAACTAATTTTACCTTTCTCTTGGTACATGTACCTCAAGCCACATTAAAAGATTGGAAAAAAGGAAAAATTGAATGGGCACATTCATCAGATGAAGTTTTTGATTCCTAGAAAGATATTTATGTAGATCAAGCAGGGATGGAGGCAGGTGGGGGTACGTGTGGGCGGCCAACCTACTGCCGACTGGGATACCCCTATACCCCCACCACCTCTGCCCCACCCAAGCCTGGGGTCGTCTCTTACCATCCCCTCTTCCCCTTTGCAACCTGTCCCCCTTTCTTCCCCTCTAGCTCCATCCCCGTCCACTCCACTAAGTTTCGATCTCATCGGTTCCTCATTTAAAAATTCAATTCTCCTTTTTTTTTTCTTTTAATTTTTGTTAATTAGGGTTTCATTTGGGTATATATTTGTGTTGCAGGAGTCTACTAATGTTTTCTGTTCTGGAAGTAACTAGAACAATTAAGAGCGGAAAAGTGCCACCCTTTAATGGAATTTGAAATTGATAAATCTGAACGCTTTTCTGTATTTTCTATCTTATGGACCTTTCAATCCTTCTCAAGTCTGTATTTCAATGGTCCTCACCCTTTTTTTAAAGAAAAAAAAGGATTGAGTTAATTGCAGGGAGATATTGCTAATAAAAATGCCAAGGATTACCGCGGATCACCAAAGCATCATCAGCTAGAATCAAAGAGGAAAACACTAACTTGGATTTTGGGTGTGAGTGGTCTCTGTATATTGTTTTATGTTTTGGGTGCTTGGCAAAACACATCCAACACCACCAACCAGTCTGAAGTGTACACTAGAGTTGGTTGTGAAACTCCTTTAGGACCAAATGTTAATCCATCCTCATCGATATCATTTTTATGTTTTGTTGCAGATGATAGATTTTTTGTTGTTGTTGAGCAGAGATGCTTTACTGCCAAATGAACTCAAAAGTCAGAATTATGTTGTTGTTTTCTATATATTTCCCTTAATAATATATTCTTGTGGCCTCTTTTTGCCTTGTCTACAGATGGTCTCTATCTGATTGAAGTGGACAGAGTTCTTAGGCCTAGTGGATATTGGATTCTCTTTGGCCCTCCTATTAACTGGAAGAAATGGGAAAGAACTCAAGAAGACTTGTGATATGACATGGGTAATAAAACCCACTTAATGTATTTAAGATCGTAACATAAACATTACAGTCATTATGAGGAACGTTTCAAGGTGTTAATGTTCTCTTATCAAACCACCACTATAAAAAGATGTCGGTGGTCACTTGCCAAGGTATGTGATACTGGACACACATACCGATACTCTGCCAAAATAACTACTGACTTAAGTGTCAGAGACTTCCTCGGGGAGCATCCTGATCTCATCGTGTTGTGTGTTTTTAGGTTTCAAGGCGACGTTCACGATTCCTGAGTATTCAATTATTCATTACTATTGTTGTTCATTTTCTGAGGTAACAACAATTGGCGTTGTCTGTGGGGAACTTGAACGAAAAGCCTTGTTCATCGACGTTTGTGAAGTTCGCCAATAACCCTCAATTCATTCACCATGGTGCAAACACATTCAAACCAAGTCGGACATCTTAAGGAAGATACGAGGAGAGTTGGTGCTGGAGCAGGAGCCTCGGGAACTGCCATCCCCACCGTTTCAGTTGCTGACTATGAGGCGCTGAGGAGACAAAATAAGGAGAACCAGAAAGCCTTGGCGAGATGGCGACCTTGCTTCAGCAATTCCTTCCTCAGGCTTAGTTTCCACCGACACTGCGTGCTTATGCCCAAAATGCTCAGAGTGGAGGAGTACCCGAAAGACGCAACACTCCTGAGCAAAGTCATCATTAGCCTACACAAGTGCCTAAGCAACCGAATCCTCCACCTCGCCAAGAGCACCTCGACGTCCATGTCCCTAGAGCACGTGTTGAGAGAAGAAGAGATCAGTACCTCAAAGTAGTGGAGAACACATGCAGAGGAGAACCAAGGGTCCCTCCGAAGAAGGCTAAGATAAAGCCCTAGTCCTCAATGACAATTCAGAAAGCGACGAATGTGAGGAAGTCCTCGAGCATAAGAAATTGGTCCTCGCAGAGGAAGAGCAACATAAGGCGAAAGCTCCATTCACTAAGGAGGTTATGGGAAAGCCACTCCCTCCAAAGTTCAAGATGCCTTCGTTGTTGACTTTTTTTGGGAAAAGAGGACTCACATAAGCACATTAACTGTGGGGCCATCATGATACTTAATGGATGGGAGGGTACCAACATGTGTCGTGCGTTCCTGATCACGCTGAAAGACCATGCTCAATTATGGTTTAATGGGTTGAAAGAGGTGTCTCTCTCCTGCTTTGATCAGCTAAGAAAGGAGTTCATCAACACCTTCATCATTAACAACAAGAGTAAGAAGGGTGTTACATACCTTCTAAGTGTGCATCTGACTGAAAGAAGACTCTACGATAATATATGGATAGATTCAGGAACACCACTCTTGAAGTCAAGGATCTACAACCTGGAATGGTGGTGGCTGCAATGCTACAAGGGATACTATCGGTGCAGCTATAGAAGTCATTGCCTCTTGACCAGTCGAAGACCTTGGCCGACATATTCGTTTGAGCCAACAAGTACATCTTGCAGGTTGAGGTCATGAGGATCATAGAAACTATGAAAGGCAAAGAGAAGAAGCAGAGGAAGAGAGAGGCTCATGAGGAGCCGAGTATGAAGAACGAGAAATTGGCAGATGCTAGAGCACTCTTTAAACCATTTTGAGAAGTGCACGTCGTTGAACGAGTCGAGGTCAACAATCTTAGCAGCAATAGAAAGGTCTAAACTAATCTCTTTTCCCTAAGGACTTACAAGCCTCTAGGAAAGAATGTGGATGCTTACTGTCGGTACCACGGTGCGAGTGGACACTCCATGAAAAAGTGTAGAGAAATGAAGAATAAAATTGAGAACTTTGTTCGAGGTGGGCACTTGGATTAATTTGTTAGTGGTGAAGCATTGAGAGAGGAGCCAAACTATGAAATAAGGCAACGAAGGAAAAAAGATGCATGAGGAGGTGATCATCACAAGACCAACTAGGCACACTGTCACTGGACATATTGGGTTTCAGTTGTTAAGTGCATTTCTGATGGTGATAGAAAGTTGAATCCTTTAAGTTTTATTATCATTCTCTTGTGTAACTTGTTATCTTGAATAAATAACATGACTTATTTTTTTGTGTAAGTAACTTCTTTTGTAAGTGAAGAACAGGTTAAGGCAAGTCGAGTGCCTAACCACGCACAACAAAAAAAGCGGCAATAAACTGTACTCATGCAACAAAAAGTGCTAAGAACATAGAGTGAGTCTGAGCATTGGCTCCTCACTGTCAATGCACAACGAACCATCTTAAAACCGATAAAATAAAGCTTGAGTAGAAAGGCTTGCGAGAAATTAGGCTCTCACCATCTACGCATGCGGTAAAGAATAAGAGGCTGCTAAAGCTGTGTGAGTAAAAAGGCTTGTTAAAACTCAAGCCCTCACAAAGAGCATACTACAAACAACTAAACCATGAGTAGAAAAGCTTGCAAAAAATCAGGCAATCATGTGACAAATATGTGAGTAGAAAAGCTTGCGGGAAATCGAGCTCTCACCACGTGATGAAAAGATAGACTACGATGTGGCAATGGAGCATGAAGTTTACGGGAAATCGAGCTCTTATTTTTTAACACATGCAGTGGAAAATTGAACATCGTAGAAGTGTGGAAAGTGAAACCCCAAGTGGTATTGTCATGAATGCACGTGACTATTTATTTGCTAAGACGTGTGGTAAGTGAAACCCCAAGTGATATTATCATGAACGTACATGATAATCTGTCTACTTGCAAGCAACACTAAAATTAGCTACGACTTGTGGCAAATGAAACCCCAAGCAGTATTGCCATGAGTGAACGTGATAATTTGTCTACTTCATCCTTAGCAGGCGAATGAACTCTTTTTATTACTATTAAGAATCCACCGAAATCACCTGCCAAAAATTCATTTTGACATGTGATTGGGGAGCAACGATACATACAAATTGCACAGGAAAAAAAAAGCACATGAATATGTGCCATAAATAAGAGCAATAGATAACATAATTGAATCTAGTAAGACCTCGAACCTCATCACGATCACCTAGTGGAAAGTTTATAAACATCAACATGGTGAGGATGACGAACTTCACGAGGTGGAGTGAATGACGAACTCTGCGATGTGGGGTTGAGATGTTAAGCCTCACGAGGAAGTGAACTTCCTAAAGAGATGAACTTCCTGAGAAAATGGCTAACTCCACGAAGTATAGTCGAGATGTTGAGCCTTATGGAGAGGTGAAATGCCTGAGAAAATGATATTCCCGATGAGATGAACTTCCTGAGAAGATGATCTTCCTGAGGATATGGCGAACTTCGCGAGGTGGGGTTGAGATGTTGAACCTCACGAGGAAGTGAACTTCCTGGGGAGATGAACTTCCCGATGAAATGGATAACTCCGGGAAGTGGAGACGAGATGTTGAGCCTCATGGAGAGGTGAACTTATTGAGTAAATGATATTCCCGAGGAGATGAACTTCCTGATGAGATGATCTTCCTAAGGTTATAGAAATCTCTGCAAAATGGGTTCGAGATGTTGAGCCTCATGGAGAGGTGAACTTCATGAGGAGATGAACTTCCTGATGATATAGTGAACTCCACAAGGTGTGGTTAAGATGTTGAGCCTCACAGAGAGGTGAAACTTCCTGAGGAGATGAACTTCCTCTGAAAATGGCAAACTCCGCGAAGTGGAGTCAATATGTTGAGCCTCACAGAGAGGTGAAATTTATGAGGATATGATCTTTCTAATGAGATGATCTTCCTGAGGATATGGCAAAATCCACGAGGTAGGGTTAAAATGTTGAGCCTCACAAGGAGGTGAACATCTTAAGAAGATGAACTTCTTGAGGAGATGGAAAACTCCGCGAGGTGGGGTCGAGATGTTGAGCCTCACAAGGGAGTGAACTTCACGAGAAAATGAGCAAGCACCCCCAGATTGGAAAATAATTTTAGCAAAGCCCTCATTTCAGACGTGTCATGACACATTGTGAGCCCTTGACCGGCGTACAAGGTAAACCATCCGTGGCTGACCCATCTCGCACAAGCCTCAGAGATCAGAACATAATACCCAAATGATTTAGATTAATAAAATATTTGTTAAAACGTTTAATCATCAAAAACATAGCAAATCAAATATATATAAATAAATATATATATCAAAAGTTACAAATGTGGAAAACAACGGAACATAATCCAAAAGCCAAAATGGCAACCCAGTAACCCAACTACATCCCGATGCGGAGCTCTACAAAATAAAAGACGAGTCCGAACAAAAGGGCATCACTAACCAAAAGATGTCCCACTAGAGTCTAGATGCTGACAGTTGCCGAAACCAAAATCTATGAACTACCTCAATAGGAATCACATAAACAAAGAAATAAAGGGTGTTAGGGCCCAGTGAGAAATAAAACTTCAGATCGCTTCATACATACCTCACAAAGACAGTTTTAAAAATGGTTCAAAACTACACATGCAGATATAATTTAACATACATACATATATATATACACGCTATACATATGTAATACCTTTTCAAAAATCCTTTTACAACAGGGTTCGCATATAAAGCAATCATAGACACAGTGGCATATAAAATGATTTTCATTTTCAAAGTCAAAATACATATACAGATATATAGGACCACAACAGAAGGCGTGCACGTGACACTAATAATAGAGTATGTGGCTCTGCCACAATCAATATCAAATCATGTGTTGGATTAGAACACATGACTACCAGCAATCCTGATAGTTGGGTTTTATCAAAGTGTTGGTATATCAAAGATCACGTTTTACCCCATAACAGTAGGTGTCTCATATCAGAAAACAAAAGCACACTAATATATAATATTAAAGCAGAGTATGCGTAGAAGCATCAAAATTAGAGAGAAGATATGTAATACGCATATATCAAACCAAAACAAAATCCTGATTATTAGCACATAATCAGTTTATCATTAGTCAATCATTAGATTAGTTCAAATTCATAATATGTGTTATACACAATAGAAAACATATACAGTTTTGAGACACAACAAATATGTCTGAAGCTTCTATTCACTCACCTGGAAGTCCAAGTGCAAACAACCATCAGGCCCCACTCGTTGGTGGTTGGTCTCTCAGGCACGAACATGAAGTTGAACAGAACAAACATATATCGACAGATATATCAGAAGTAAATCCAAATGCGGTACTGTGGAAATACTAGATGCATGATGTGCAAATACAGATGCAGACTCTCAAAAGATCCCAAATGATCCATACCAAATGATAATCTATCACTCCGGATCCAAAATACATAATCTATGTAAAATTATTGATTGGTCCTCGACCAGTGCAAAATTATGTTCTAGTCCCCAAAACTTGAAAAATTACAAAATAGTCCTCAGACTATACTAGGTTAACTAACTAACTTTTCTAAGTAGTCAGAATCCTCAAATGAGTCCCCGAACTATCAGAAATAGACAATATGTAAATTGTCAAAAATGACACAATTTGGTCCCTCAGATCCATGGATAACTCGAGTTACCCAAAGTACTTACTTGAGTTATCCAGACCTTGATCTACTCGAGTTAGACAAGAAGCTAACTCGAGTTATACACTGCATGGCTTACTCGAGTTGGCCGACGATTTACTCGAGTTATCCACTTACCCAGAATTTCTAGAAATAGATTAATTCAGATTCAACTGATCGAAATAAACACCAAATGCCCACATTGGCTCTAAACAACCCTCTGAACATGAATCCATGCTCAGAACCAATATAACAACTCGAAAACATCCTAGATAAACCAAAAACGAATGGTTTCAAACCCATTTCAAGAACATTCTTGATTCTAAGGATTTCGAGTTAACACTAGGAGTTTCTAGGCTCCCAACACCCTGAATAAACAAACCCAAAACACCAAAATAATAAGAACAACACAGAATCAGACTTATGAACAATTATTCAAAACCCTAATATGAACATTCTTGGTAGAATGATGCAAATTAAGTAAAAAAGAGTTTATAAGCTCAATCTTACCTCAATGGGTGATCTGAATGAAGGAGAACCAAAGGGAATGACTCCTGGAAAGATTGAGTGTGATTTAAGTGAGAAATGAGAGTAAGAGCCGAATGAAGTAGGGTGGGCTATATATATAGACCTCATCTCTAACTCGAGTTAGATGAAGCTTAACTCAAGTTACACATGGCTAGCTCGAGTAGCAACTCTTGATAACTCGAGTTGAGCTACCCAAAAATACAACCCAAGCATGGCTTACTCGAGTTACCAAACGGCTTACTCGAGTTACCAAATGGCTTACTCGAGTAACATGCACCTCCTCTTACTTGAGTTATCCCAAAGATAACTCGAGTTATTTATGGGTCATCTTACTCGAGTTACACAGAATCTAACTCGAGTAATCCCAATAAAACTCATCAATCTTTCATTCAACACTCCAACGACCAAGGTCAAAACAGAATTGAACTGAACACTACAGGGAATCCGATCAGAAACTGACGGGATATTACATACTTCCCCCCTCAAAAGAAATTCGTCCTCGAATTTCAAAACAAAACAAAACAAAACTGAGATCAACTCTGAATCTCCAAAACAAACCCAAAACAAAGAATCGGCTAACAACTGCAACACATAGCCATTGTGTAACCAACACACGGCCAATTCGCAGACATGCAGACACTCCATGCAAAAATGCAAAGACAAAGATCAATCAGACAAACCTATGGATCAACAGAGTCGAACAAATGCAGATATCTATGCCTCATCTCATCCTCGGCCTCCCAAGTGGCCTTCTCGACTGAATGATGCCTCCAAATCACTTTCACATAAGCAATCTCTTTGTTCTAGAGTCTCTTGACCTAACAGTCAACGATCCTCATCGGAACATCATCATATGAAAAATCTGATATGAGCTCAACTGATTGTGGAGCCAAAACATGCGATGAATCAGAGATATACTTTCTCAGAAGTGAAACATGGTATACTGGATGAACTGAAGAAAACTGAGGTGGTAACTCAAACGATGTCCTCGATAATCCAACTACAAAGTCCATCGTGATACGATCTCACTTCCACTTTGGAAGAGGTAATTGCTGCATCAAATCAGAAGGATGTTGATGCTCAAACTTAACATATTGACAGGTCAAACACCCTCTAACGAATTCAACTATATCCTTCTTCATCTCTGGCCACCAATAGGATTCATGAAGATCCCGATACATCTTAATGTATTCCGGGTGAACCGAATAAATAGAACTATGGCCCTCGGTCATAATCTCCTTACGCAACCCACCATAAGATGGTACGCATAATCTCATACCAAACCAAATAACTCACGAATCATCAATGCTGAAACCTGGCACCTCAGATGCCTTAATGTTTTCAATCAAACCCTGAATCTCAGTATCCTCATTCTGAGCTTCATAGATCTGATCTAACAAAATAGGTCTCGCCTCAACGTGACCAAGCAATGATCCGGTATCATCAAACTGGAATGAAACTCAATTCCTCATCAAACTGTGCCACTCTGACACTGTTGGTCGCCTCTCGACTGCAATGTGAGCCAAACTTCCCATCAATTTTCTACTCAAAGCATCAACAACCACATTAGCCTTGCCAGGATGATATGATATCGAGCAATCATAATCCTTCAATAACTCTAGCCCAACGTCTCTACTTCAAGTTTAGATCTCGTTGTCCAAAAATGTACTTCAGACTCTTAGGATCAGTGAAGATCTCAAAAGTCTCTCGTACAAATAATGTCGTCAAATTTTGAGTGCAAACACTACGGCTGCTAACTCTAAATCATGCGTCGGATAATTTTGCTCATGTCTCTTAAGCTGTCTCGATGCATAGGCAATCACCTTACCATATTGCATCAATACACAACCTAGGCCAACTTTAGATGCGTCACAGTACACAACGAAATCTCCAGATCCTGATGGCAAAACTAACACAGGCGCACTAGTCAAACATCCTTTCAACTTCTTAAAACTGTCCTCACACCTGTTAGACCAAACAAACTTGATTCATTTCTCAGTCAATCGAGTCATAGGAGCTGATATCCTCAAAAAATCTTGGATAAACCTCCTATAGTAACCAGCCAAACCAAGAAAACTGTGAATCTTAGTGGTAGTCTTAGGCCTCTCCCAATTGAGTACTGTATTTACCTTCTTCGAATCTACCATAATCTAATCTTTAGACACCACGTGTCCCAGAAATTTCACTTGATCAAGCCAAAACTTGCACTTTGAGAACTTAGCATAAAACTGATGCTCTCTCAAAGTTTGCAGGATTGACTTCAAGTGATCCTCATGCTCCTCCCTACTCCTAGAGTAGATCAAAATGTCATCGATAAAGACAATCACAAATCGATCTAGATACGGTATGAACACCTTGTTCATCAAATCCATGAATGCTGCAGGAGCATTCGTCAAACCAAATGACATCACCAAAAATTCATAATGCCCATATCTAGTCCAAAATGCAGTCTTCAGAATGTCTTCACCTCGGATCCTCAACTGATGATATCCCTACCTTAAGTCGATCTTAGAAAACCATTGTGCACCCTATAACTGGTCAAACAAATCATCTATCCTTGAAATTGGATATCAGTTCTTCATTGTTACCTTGTTCAGCTGACGATAATTAATGCACATGCGAAGGCTACCATCCTTATTCTTTACAAATAAGACCAAAGCTCCTCAAGGTGAAACACATGGTCGAACAAATCTCTTATCCAATAACTCTCCCAACTGAATCTCCAACTTCTTCAGCTCTGTTGGCGCCATCCGATACGGTGGAATCAATATCGGATCGGTACTAGGCTGAACCACAATAGCAAAATAAATCTCGCGCTCTGGAGAAAGTCTTAGAAGCTCATCGGGGAACACATCAGAAAACTCCCACACAACTGGTACCTCGTCCAGTCTCAACTCTAAGCTCTGCGACTCAGCGAGCACGAAAGCCAAATACGCCTCGAAACCTTGGCAAATCATCTACTCAACTCTTACGGCTGATACATAACCTCGAACCACGTTATCTCGCTCACCCTGATAACAGAACTTCGCCTGACCAGGTGGTCGAAAACATACCTCTCGGCAAAATAATCCAAGGTAGCGTGCCAAGTTGAAAGCCAATTTGTACCAAGTATCACATTAAACTCTCTCATATCTAATATGGTAAGATCAATAGTCAACTCGTGCCCCTCAAAGGCAATCACGCAATCCCGGACCTCAGAATCAACCACAATCTTGGCACTCAGAGGTGACGAAACTTCTAACAACCTTACTAGTGGTTACACCACTAACTCAGCATGCTCAAAAAAATATGGCGTGATGAATGAATGAGATGTTCCAAAATCAAATAAAACATAAATAGAAGAACCAGAAATGGATAGCGTACTAGTAACTGTAGCCTTAGAGGTCTGAGCCTCCTGGCGAGTCAGATGATAAACTCTGGTATGCTCCCTTGCAACTAAACTACTCTGACCGATTTGCCCTTAGCTTGGACCATACCCAAATTGGCTATGGCTTTCAGAAGCTGCTAAGCCTCTGCTAGCACCAGTGCTAGTAGTAATTGCACCTCCAACCACTGACTGCACCATCTGTGATCCTGAACCATGATTCACAGGATATTTAGCCATTTTGTGTCCCAGCTGTCTGCAATGAAAACAAAGGCATATCGTCTTTACACAAACTCCTGTATGTCTCTTCCCACATGTCTCACAAGACATATGTGGACCTCCATAACCATGTTCCTTAGCACACCAAGCTGGTGGTGCCACACTCACAGTCTAAGAACTCTGACTCTGCCTGTGGCCTTCAGAAGAATGTATGTGTCTCTGCTCAGACAGACTGCTCTGACCTTGGCCTTGTTGGCCTCCAAAAGAACTCTTTGTCTTTGCCCTCTTGGGCTTTTTTGGACGTCTCCTATCTTGATACTCCATACCCCTCGCATCCCTTACAATCTGCGATATGGTAGTATAGTTCTGAGTTGCCACCACTCTACTGATCTTGTTTAGCAACCCTTTCAAGAACTTCCTCACTAAGGCATCCTCACTACGGCCTCTGGCGAAGCATATCAACTCAAATCTTTGAATTGATCCTCATAATCTGTCACTGACATTCCGAGCTCTCGCTCAAACTCAGTAAACTGGCTTGTCTTCTTATCCCTCACACTCCGGGGAAGGATAGACAAAGTGAGTTCATTCTTGAACTCATCCCACGTGAAAGCTCTACGTTGTCCCAAATCCTGCCACCATCTGGCCGCTCAGCCATCCAACATAAATGTAGCAAGACAGATCTTCGTAGTATAATCCGTGAGCTCCATCACATCAAAACACCTTACCACATTAAATGTGAAGATTTTGGGATCCTCTCCCATCGCCCCTGCAAATCTCGGTGAACTGAGCTTCAAGAATCTACTAAGAAGAGACTCAGCATCTGTCTATGATGCTTGAGAAGCTACAACTGGCGTTGGAGCAACAACTGCCTCAGGCTGAGGTGGAGGAATTGTTGTTGCTGCTACTAGCGAAACTGACTAACCTTCGGCAACATGTCCGGCTAACATAGCCTCTACCCTCATGAGAACCTGGGTAAAGGAAAAGGTCACAAATGATCCATGCCGAATGATAATCTATCACTCTGGATCCAAAATATAGAATCTACATAAAATTATAGTTTGGTCATCGACCAGTGAAAAATTACGTTCTAGTCCTCGGGACTTGACAAATTATAAAATAGTCGTCAAAGTATGCTAGGATAGCTAACTAACTTTTTCAAGTAGTCAGAATCACCTAATGAGTCTCCGAACTCTCAGAAATCAACAATATGCAAAGTTTCAAAAAAGACACACTTTGGTCCCTCAGAACTATGGATAACTCGAGTTATCCAGACCTTGATCTACTCAAGTTAGACAAGAAGCTAACTCGAGTTATACATTGCATGGCTTACTCGAGTTGGCCGACGGCTTACTCGAGCTATTGATTTACCTAAATTTTCCAAAAATCGATTAACTCAGATTCAACTAATGGAAATCATCACCAAATGTCCACATTGGCTCTAAACAACCCTCTGAACATGAATACATGCTCAGAACTAATAGAACAACTCGAAAACATCCTAGATCGACCAAAAACGAATGGTTTCAAATCCATTTCAAGAACATTCTTGATTCTAAGGATTTTGAGTTAACATTAGGAGTTTCTAGGCTCCCAACACCCCGAATAAACAAACCCAAAACAACAAGAACAACACAGAACCAAACCTATGAACAATTATTCAAAATCCTAATATGAACATTCTTGGTAGATTGATGCAAATGAAGTAAATAAGAGTTTAGAAGCTCAATCTTATCTCAAGGGATGATTTGAAATGAAGGAGAACTAATGGGAATAACTCTTGGACGGATTGAGTGTGATTTGAGTGAGAAATGAGAGTGAGAGCTGAATGAAGTCGAATGGGGTATATATATAGACCCCAGCTCTAAATCGACTTAGAAGAAGCTTAACTCGTGTTACACATGGCTAACTCGAGTAGCAACTTTTGATAACTCGAATTGGTAACTCGAGTTGAGCTACCTAGAAATACGACCCAAGCACGGCTTACTCGAGTTACCAAACGGCTTACTCGAGTAACATGCACCTCCTCTTACTCGAGTTATCCCAAAGATAACTTGAGTTATCTATGAGTCATCTTACTCGAGTTACACAGAATCTAACTCGAGTAATCCCAATAAAACTCATCAATCTTTCACTTAACACTCCAACAACCAAGGTCAAAATAGAATTGAAGGGAACACTACATGGAATTCGATCACAAACTGACAGGATATTACAAGACACTTGTAAGAAAAATATCATACAAGAGTGGTGAGCAATTGATATGACATGAGTAATAAAATCCACTTAATGTATTTAAGATCGTAACAGAAATGTTACAGTTATTATAAGAAACGTTTCAAGGTGTTAATGTTCTCTTATCAACCTATCACTATAAACAGACGTTGGTGGTCACTTGCCAAGGTTTGCTACTGGACATACATACTGATACTCTGTCAAAATAACTACTGACTTGAGCGTCGAAAATTTTCTCAGGGAGCATCCCGACCTCATCGTGTTGTGTGTTTTAGGTCTCGAGGTAATGTTCACGATTTCTGAGTATTCAAGTATTCGTTACTATTGTTGTTCATTTTTTGAGGCAACAACAACTTGAAACAAGAGCAGGATGCAATTGAGGATGTGGCCAGGCGTCTTTGCTGGAATAAGATGATCGAAAAAAATGATCTTTTAGTTTGACAAAAGCCCATCAACCATGTTGAGTGCGTTAAAAATAGGAAGATTTTCAAGACACCACATATATGCAAGTCTGACAATCCAGATGTTGGATGGTCATTTTGGTTTTCCCCACGTCACTGAATTTTTGGCTCCGTCTTGAGATCAAGTTACAAAATTCTCCAACATTTAGAGATAATTGTTACATGCAAGACTATTCATGGATCCTCATTTCATCATATTGTATCCCATTCAACAAACTAACAAAACCCCTTCCTGCTCAGAGACACAAAAACTTCAA
>CAODLS010954563.1:0-14961 GCA_948243855.1 Flueggea neowawraea | reverse complement strand
GTCGGTTGGCTTAGCCTTGATAATGTGATTGGAGTGTTGTTCTTGTCTTTATTAATGGAGAGTTTTGGAATTTCAGTTTGTCAATGTGATTTGGTTTGTGGATGTATTGCAAAGCTTGATGTGGTTCAGTATTATTTTTTTCCATTTTTTAAATTTTTTTTGAAATGTAGTAGCTTGATTATGTGATTCAAAGATTATAGATCCTACAGTAACTTCAGTGAAGGTTTTCTATATTCTTGAAACGTAATATAGACTGTCTTTTGAAATTCGACGTAGATTATTGTGTGCCTTTCATTTGATATTAGTTTTAAGTTTGAAATTTGTTTAGGCTTGTTTTTATTTTTGAAAAATGTTTTATAAGTTTTTTAGAAATTTTGAAAAAAAGTTTATGTGAAGTTTATTTTGGGTTTATTTTATATATTTTAAAAAGATTTATTTAAGGATTTTGAAAGGTTTATTTTAGGTTTTTTTTAAAAAGTTTATTTTTGGTTTAAAAATATTTATTTAAGGATTTTAAAAGGTTTATTTTAAATTTATTTTAGGTTTTTTTAAGTTTATATTGTTTAAAAGGTTTATTTTAAGTTTCTTTTAGGTTTATTTTTTTAAGTTTATATCGTTAAAAAGGTTTATTTTATTTTTTAAGTTTATTTTGTTTAAAAATTTTTATTTAAAGTTTATTTTAGGTTTATTTTAGGTTTATTTGAGATTTTAAAAGGTTTATTTAAAGATTTTAAAAGGTTTATTTTAAGTTTATTTTTTAAAATGTTTATTTCAGGTTTATTTTAATTTTTATTTGGAGTTTATTTTAGGTTTATTTTGTTTTTATTTTATGTTTATTTGAATTCATTTTAGGTTTATTTTACAGCTTTTAAAAAGGTCTATTTAAAGATTTTAAAAGGTTTATTTGAAGTTAATTTTAAACTTATTTGAAGTTATTTTAGGTTTATTTGAAGTTTATTTTATGTTAATTTTAAGCTTATTTGAAGTTAATTTTAGGCTTATTTGAAGTTAATTTTAGGTTAATTTGAAGTTAATTTTAGGTTAATTTGAAGTTTATTTTAGGTTTATTTTGTATTTATTAATTTATATTTATTTTTTGTTTATTTTAGTTGTATTTTGGATTTATTTTAAGTTTTTTAAGGATTTTGAAAGTTTTTTTAAAAGCTTTTTAATTTTTTAAAAGGTTTTGAAAAGTATTATTCAAGGTTGTTTTTTAGTTTTAAAAGATTTTTATGTTTTTAAAATATAAATTAATTTTTAGTTTATTTTATTTTTTAATTTTGTGATGGGCTAATTACATAAATATATCCTTTGAAAATTAAAATTACAAAATATTCCCAAAAATATGGTTTTCAAAATAACTTCTTTTTTAATTAGTTTTATTTCTTAGATATTAAAAAATAATAAAAAGACAATTTGATTAAAAAATCTAATAGAATAATTTAAAACTAAAAAGAAATCATGAAATTATATACATATATATATATATATATATAAATATGAAGAGAACAAAAAAACTTAGTCTAAGTGAAAAAAAGTCAAAAAAGGACTGAAATGAAGAGAGCAAAAAAAAAAAAGAGACAAGAAATAATTAAATAATTTTTCACCAAAATTTTTAAAATATTATAAAAAATAAGTTTTTAAAATGTAGATTGACTTTTATTTTAGTTTTATTTTTTTTATCTGATTTTCAATTAGCGCTAATATTAAAAAAAAGGTAGCTAAATGAATAATTTAAAGCTAAATAGAAATTAAGATAAAAATAAGACCAAAAAGTAAATCAAAATAAAAAACAAAAAAGTTAAATATGAGAAAAAATTCTTAACGTAAGTGAAAAAACAGTCACAAAGGACTAATACGTAAAGAAGAAGAAAAAATGACGACTTAGTTTGTGTAAAATGGAAAAAAAAAAAGAGAGTTGTTGCTCGGAGATGCAATCTTCGATAAAAAGAAAGAGTTTTCCTGAAGAAAGAAAGATTTGTACGTGCGGAAGGGAACAAAAAGATTTCGCCCGCTGCAGGTAATTAAAAAGGTTTGTTTATTGTTTTTGCAAGTTGCCCCTTCTTTTCGATCTGGTCTACAGTACAGGCCCATGTTTTGCTCCAAAGAGACGAAGAAAGTCATGACAACAACGCGTCACTTTAACTACAGCCAATCCCCACAATTTTGGAATTTTGGGTTGATCCAACTGATCCTTTCGTCAACCATGCCTTACTTCAGGTACTTTCCGAGTGGCGAGATCAGTTTTTACTGGGAAGTCCCATCTGACGAAAGAATGTGTGAAGTCGATGACACTGCAACCAGTACAAGTTGCGTGGATGATGGAAACTCGGCGTCCGTGTCAGGAGACAAAGTTGAGACTTCTTCTTCTTATAAAACAAAGTATGAAAAGCTTCCTCGCTCTCTCAAATCCTGCTTAGATTATTGTTCTTTCCTCTATTGTATCTATTTAGATCCGCATATTTATGGGAGGAATCTGATGGATAGAGAGAGAGTAGTAAGACTGATGATGGCAGAAGGTTTAATAGAAGATAAAGCAGTGGAAACGGATACGGATGCTTCTACTTTGAAGGATATTGCTTCTTCCTTTATTGATGAATTACTTAGTCTTGGAATGCTAACTCAAAGATTTGGCTGTTCACATGATTTCTTCACAACTTCATTAACTGTTCCAGAGGCATATCGCAGACTCTGTGTTGTTGATGGGAACAAGGAAGACTCTGATGCAAGGAATGTTGACTCACCCATTCGTGTACGCATTTATGCATTTGATCACGTTGAAATTTCTCATCACTTGAAAAACCTTCCAATTCAGTCTCTATTTTTGGTTCGTTTCTTTAATAAGCTTTCTCAGGCTATAATAGATACAATATCTAGGCTAAGGTCTTTGTTAGTATTAGCCTTAACAAGCTTCGGAGATATCTTATTGAATGAGGTGGTAGAGCATGTTAACCTCAGGTTCTTAATTTTGGACTTCCCACGGTTAGGAGGAATTCTACCGACTCTGGGTAATTTTCCACACTTGCAGACTTTGGAATCTCCTCGTTTATATGATATCCTGACCGCCGTTTCCTCCCCCACCAATATTGAAAAAGTACTGCATATTGAAACTTTGAGGCACTTGCCAACGATGGATGCTAGATGTGACAATATTGGTGAATTAAGTTCTTTAACCCAGCTGCGAAGTCTTCGTGTTCGTTTCGTTGCTCATGAAAATATTGATGAGCTACTTAAAACCATCATGGCAATGAAGAACCTCACATCCTTGACCATGCAAGCAGAACAGTTCTTTTATGAAGACAATTTTATTAATGTTCTTCCTCACCTGGACCCATTTTCCCCTCCACCCCTCCTCCGAGAGCTTCAATTAGAAGGCACCCTAATAGAATTACCTATTTGTATTGCCGATTTGAAGAATCTTATCTCTTTACATTTAATTCATTCAAAACTAACTGAGATTCCATCAACTATCCTTCAATATCTTCCCAATTGAAGCATCTTCATTTGTTCTATGCTTATGAGGCAAAGCTAATTGGTGAAGACTTCTGCACTGCAAAAGGTTTCCCAAAACTAGAAACTTTGATAATTTTTTCAAATTTTCTAATAGAATGGACTGAAATTACTGTCGGAGGTTTTCCATGTTTAAAGTCACTTCAATTTCATGATTGTCGAAATTTGATGTTTCTCCCTGAAGGTTTACAAAATATTTACACTCTTCAAGAAATGAGTATAAAACCTGCACATGGAGATCTTATAAGGCGGTTGAATGGTGATGAGAATTACAAGATCAAACATATTCCTTTTGTATAACATATGAGTGAACAATTGCCTTATATTCCTCACAAGTATAACACATGTAATCTACTCTATCCTATGTTGAACTGCCATATGTTATATTCTTTATTGTCATTCTCGTGTATTCTGCTGTTTAATTATATGAAATCTCAGTTTCATGTTTCATTTACAGAGATGACTTTTTTTTTGTTTAATTCAAAGTAAAATAAATTTTGTTTATTTTGAGATTTCAGGTTTGATTTCATATTAAATCCAGAATGCTTTGCAAGAAACGAACTAATTTGAGTGCAAAGGTGTGAGAAAACTGATTACATGATGCTCTTATCATTAAAATTAAACAGTAGAAACCTTAGTATAATTTATCTCTTATTCTTCAATCTGACGAGCAATATTTTCCTATTGTAGTTTGTATTATGCTAAATAGAGTAAAAAAACTCCATATATTTGTATTTTCTCCATTCAAAATTTTAATTAATAAATGATGACAATAAGAACATTTAGATCCATATAAAACTCACTTTTGAGTGGAGTCAGCTAAATTTCAATAGTCCCTAGAAGAACCCATTAATGGTTGGATTTGTGACATCAAACATTGAGAACAAACTCATCACCAAAGTGCTTCTTCAAAAGGATGCTGTGTTTGTGTTCCCAATTGGACAAGTAGACTCCGGAATGGTGGATCAGTTTTTACTGGGAAGTGCCAACTGAAGAAAGAGTGTGTGAAGCCGATGAAGAAAGAGTAATTGCATCTACTTTGTTGACCGATTGTTTTGGTTATTGTTTAAGAACATTTGATTTGAAGACCAGGAGACATGGAACAGTTCTCGAGATTCCAGAAACTCGGTGCTCTTATCATTGGTTTACACCAGATATCTCGCTTCGCTAGCATTCTATTGGTAATTTACTTGAATACTACAAAGCTCAAAACTCAGTTGCAAGATTTTACCAACTTTGAAGATGACAATTTAATCAATCAAATGGTGGTGGATAAATCAGTCCATGCCTCTGTTCGTCCTAGTCTATAGGAGTTTTTGATTTCGTGTTTACCAGGTCATTAGGAGTTATTTACTGCATATCTCAACTAGTGGCTTAGTGGCTGGTTTCTAGTCTTTCTGTTTCCATTTATTTTCCTACACACTCCAATGCAATTGAACCCCTTTTTGTACCAATTCAAATTTTCCTTTACAGACTCGGAAAATTTTATTCTTTTTGTACATACATCCACACATATTGATTTCTTTTCCCAGATCAGTTGAGTAATCCCTTTTCCCTGTTTTTAACAACTAGCGAAGATATAAATTTTGAAACTTTTAATTAAAATTAATTAATTAAATCCTCCTTAGTTTAATTCATTTCAATTACCCAAATTTTAATTTTTATTATGCTTATTATTCGATAAATAAATTTATTTTTTAGGATATTTGATTTGTATTTATTTCGTGGAAGCATATTGCAAATTAATAAATTAGTAGACTGCATAGTAAAAATGACAAGCGAGTTGGTTACGCGTTTTATAGGGGTGAAATGTATCATGAATTTTTACTTTATCGAAGTTGAGGAATTTTTTTCCCTGTTCTTTACCAACTAGCTTGTTATGAATTGGTATTTTGCAATCCATATAAGGAACCTTGGAGAGAATTTGAGGTTATAAGCGGCAATTGTTTCAGATATCATATATTACAAGAAAAACTTCTATGTTCTGCAGATGGAGGGACAAGTTCTGCTTTGCGATTTATCTCCTAAACCAAAAGTCATAAACTTTGCTCCATCAACTGAATTATACGGCGACAGTCATTTGGTTGAGTCGTCAGGAGATCTTTCGCAAGTCAATAGGTATGCTGAACATTTTCAAGGTAAATTTATATATCTCTTTAAGGTACTAAAGCTAGATTTTAATGCCCGGCGTTGGATTCCGGTGACAACGTTAGGAGACAAACACTTAAAACTGTGGTTGACTGACCAAAATTATTATAATTTTTATCAAACAGACCTAAGTGCGGTTACCTAATTTAGGCTGATAATTGCTCGACAAAAACTATTAAATTTACGAAATGAAGAATACTGGAAAAGTTGTATTCAAAATGAACTCGATTTAATTTCCTCCTAATTTAATTTGAAATGACAAAGAGCTAGCTCCACTAAAATAACAAAGGAAAATTACTTTTTAAAGCTGAGATGCTCATAAGGCTACTCGTAACCCACGGTCCCTGAAGTCATTCCGCTGGATGTCTGCTCAGCGTTTTTATTGTTATTTTATTAAGTCCCCAGTTTCTAACCCCTCAGCTTTTTCATTCGTAACTCAGGAGCTATTTTAAGAGTCCTGCGAGACGTCTACTCAGTTTTCCACTAAACACAATTTTATTTTAATCCCCGTTGGAGTAAATCTAATCGTTGGATCAAAATGATCCAACGGTCAGATTTTGATTTAAAAAAAAAAAAGATTAAACGTCAGGCGCGGGACCGAAAGGACAGGCTACGACATGGGGACGCAGTAACGCATCCCATGTCAGCGGCTAGGATCCCGCGTTATAACCAGCCTAAGAGAGTAGAAACTAATAAGAGCCCACAAAATACCGTGAATTCTATAGTCAGAACACTTAAAATGGGTCTGAATTAGGACGCATGGATCTAGACCGTTGGATGAAAAATTGAATATGAGTTGTTGGATCTAGAGGAAGTATGAGGAAGTATGCTTCCTATTTCACCGAATTTTAACAAATTAAGTAAAAGTTGACAAAATTATCATGTTATTGGCAGCAAAATATATTTGTCGCTAAATATATTTAGTGACAAATATTTTTTGCTACCAATAACTCTACAAATTACTTAATTTTATTTACTTTTACTTAATTTTTATAAATTTTATAAGAGGTAAAAAAATAAGTAAAAGTTACTTAAATTAAGTAAAAGATAATTAAATTAAGTAAATTAACTTTTGCATATTTTTTTTACTTTTAATTAATTTTTGTTAATTTTTTAAAAAGTAATTAAATTAAGTAACTCAACTTTTACATAATTTTTTTATTTAATTTTTGAAAATTTTGTAAAAAGTAAAATATTAAGTAAAAGATTCAAAAATTAAGTAAAATGTAAAAATTTATTATGTAAATGGTAAAAAATTATTATGTAAAAGGTCTAAAAATTAAGTAAAAAGTCATAAATTAAGTAACTGATAAATTACCTAATTTTGTTCACTTTTATTTAATTTATTAAAATTCGATAAACGATGGAGTATAATCCCTCATTCTCCCTAGAGATCCAATAATTCAGGTTTATTATGCTACATTTAATAGTAAAAAAAATTGTAGTAGGATAGCTTGACCATAAAGCTGATCTGACTATAAAACTCCCCAACCACAAAATACTGAGCTACTATGGAGAATTGGTTTCCTTCATCTCCGTCTGGTCTACAGTAGAGGCCCATGTTTTGCTACTAAGAGACGAAGAATGGCAGCTGCAACTTTAGCCAATCCCCACAACTTTATGGTCAAGTCAATCAATTATTCAGCTGCAAGAAAAACAGATTTGAGAGAGTTTTTGGTTTTGGGTAGATCCAACTGGTCGTTTCATCAACCATGCCTTACTTCAAATACTCTCCGACTCGGTGGATCAGTTTTTACTGGGAAGTCCCATCTGAAGAAAGAGCGTGTGAAGCCGACGAAGCTGCAACAAGTTGTGCGGATGATGGAAACGCAGCGTCCATGTCAGGAGACAAAGGTGAGACTTCTTCTTCTTCTTCTTCTTCTTATAAAACAAAGTATGAAAAGATTCCTCATTCTCTCAAATCTTGCTTAGATTATTGTTCTTCCCTCTATTGTATCTATGGTTATGGAGGGATGACGGAGAAAAAGGAAGTAGTAAGACTGATAGTGGCAGAAGGTTTAATAGAAGATAAAGCAGGGAAACAGATGCTTCTTCGTTTATTGATGAATTAGTTAGTCTTGGAATGCTTATTCAAAGTTTTACCTGT
Organism: Flueggea neowawraea; assembly: GCA_948243855.1. NCBI lineage: Eukaryota > Viridiplantae > Streptophyta > Magnoliopsida > Malpighiales > Phyllanthaceae > Flueggea > Flueggea neowawraea. The sequence goes on along the minus strand of CAODLS010954563.1, from coordinate 7,196 downwards.
GTGTTTTATGATGACAACACACCTTTATTAAAAGTTCCAGAGCCATATCGCAGTCTGTGTGTTGTTGATGGAAACAAGGAAGACTTTGTTGCAAGGAATGTTGATTCACCCATTCGTGTGTTCATTTATTTACATGTTGACATTTTTCATCTTGAAAAACCTCCCAATTCAATCTCTATTTTTGTATTTTCCTGGAATAAGCTTTCTCAGGCTACTATAGATGCAATATTTGGGCTAAGGTCTCTGTTAGTATTAGCTTTATCAGGCTTCCCAGCTGATATCTTATTGGATGAGCTGGGAGAGAATGTTAATCTCAGGTTTTTAAATTTGAAGTCCGATATGTTAAGAATAATTCTACCAACCCTGGGTAATCTTCCACACTTGCAGACTTTGGGATCTACTCATTTATGTGCAGCCCCTGAAAAAGTATTGCATATTAAAATTTTGAGGCACTTGTCAACGGTTGATGCTAGATGTGTCAACATTGGTGAATTAAGTTCTTTAACCCAGCTGCGAAGTCTTGGTGTTCATTTCGTTTCTCATGAAAATATTGATGAGCTACTTAAAACCATCATGAGTATGAAAAACCTCACAACCTTATCCATGCAAGCAGAAAAGCTCTTTTATGAAGACAAACTTATTTATGTTCTTCCCCACCTGGAACCATTTTCCCCTCCACCCCTCCTCCAAGAGCTTCGATTAGAAGGCACCCTAATAGAATTACCTATTTGGATTGCCGATTTGAAGAATCTTATCTCTTTAAATTTATTTGATTCAAATTTAACTGAGATTCCATCTAGTTTCCTTCAATATCTTCCCAAATTGAAGCATCTTTATTTGTGCTATGCTTATGAGGCAAAGCTGATTGGTAAAGACTTCTGCACTGCAAAGGGTTTCCCAAAACTAGAAACTTTGGTAATTAAATCAAAGTTTCTAATGGAATGGACTGAAATTGTTGTCGGAGGTTTTCCATGTTTAAAGTTACTTCGATTTGATTATTGTGGAAATTTGATGTTTCTTCCTGAAGGTTTACAAAATATTTTCACTCTTCAAGAAATGAGTATAATACCTGCACATGGAGATCTTGTAAGGCGGTTGAATGGTGATGAGAATTACAAGATCAAACATATTCCTCGCATGGAAATGTGAGAAATGTCATTTGGAAAAAAAGTAGTGTATTATGTTCTACGTTGAACTGCCATATGTTATATTTTTTGTTGTCATTCTCATGTATTCTGGTGTTTTATTGTATGAATTCTCAGTTTCATGTTTCATTTAGTGAGATGACTTTTGTTTTTCTTTTTTAATTCAGAGTAAAAAAAACATTTGTTTATATTGAGATTTTTGGTTTGACTAGTATAATGAACACGGGCGTTCTGCGTGTGGTTGTTTTTGTGGTAATTTGAGATAATAAAATGTAGTTTCATTGATTAGTAAAATAGAAAGTGTTCATACAATATTGATTAAATGTATTTGACTTTATATTGATTAAATTGATCTATTCAATTTGAAAGAACCTCTTTAAATACAATATTTTTTGTATATGTTCCATTCAAATCTCTGCTTTTTTTCTTTTTTCACCAAAATTTTCATAGTTGAGATAAAGGTTTTTCTTGATAATGTCACAAATAATTGACCATGCGAGAAAATATGTTGAGTTAGATAAATTCCAACAATAGGAATTGTTTGTCCTTGTGCTTTTAGGGTAAAATCCATCGCGGTCTCAGAGGTTTGACCATATCTCTCGTGCGGTCCCTCCATTTTCAAAACCATTCACTTCGGTCTCTCGCTCCATCACCATTAGTCAAATTTATTGTTCCACATTAGAAAATCTGACATAATATATATGACCTACTAATTTTAAACATTTAATGATAAAATACCCTTTTAACACATGCAATTTTAACCTACAGTCTAAAATCAAAACCAAAACCAAAACCAAAATTACCCATTCCTTCTTCTTTCTTTTTCTTTTATGAACCCAACTCTAAACACCCAATCAAACCTACCCATTCCTTCTTCTTTCTTTCTTCTTTTATGAACCCAAAACCCACCACCACCAAAACCAAAAACCAAAAATTTAATCCAACCATAAGCCCCAACCCGAACCTACCATTCCTTCTTCATCTCCCATCACCACCTGCTTTCTCTCTCTCTCTCTCTCCCCCCTCTTAACCACCACCATTGGTCTCTCTCCCTTATCAACACCACAACCCATAGTCGTCGCCACTGCCACCGTCACTCTGCTCTCACACTTCGTCACACTCCAGATCCGCCACCACCACTGTCGTTCCACCGCTCGACTTTGTCGAATCCGACAAACCCACGACCACCGTGCAACATTCCGCCACAACTCGCGGTGCCAAAACCACCAACAACTCCGACAAGCAAGACACAAGCCAAAATGGTACCTTTAATAGTAGTGTCACCTTCCAATCCTTCTTCACCATCTCCCTGATTTGAGAAGATAAAGGTCATTGATTTGGGTTCAATTATACTGGAGTTTTTTTAGTTTGTTTCGTAGAAAGATTTTTCAATTTTTGGTTTGTTTCTTAAGCTCCACGATCGTCGACTTTAACTGAAGACAGAGATCTGGTTGCGCCAAAAACTCCAAATGAAGATGGTGTTGGGTTTTGTTGCTTAGTGATTTTGTGCTTTAATTTGTTGAATGTTTGCTTAATTGATTTGATTTGATTTGATTAATGCTGTTGAATTGACAATCTGCCACACTTATGGATTCTAGGAATTTCATTTTAAGTGATGACCAGAGGGTGAGAAGTCTGTGGCAGAGCTTTGAACACCCACATGTTCTTTTTGTCTACTTGAGATTGTGGACTGATTTTCTTGAAATGGGTCTTTGGTTGATTGCTTGAGACGGACGAGGCTAACGAGAAGGTTGGAATTTGTATGTGATTTCTGGTTTGTTTCTGGATTTTTGTTTTGAATCACTAAAATTAAATTCGGAATTAAAAACATCAAAATCTTTATTTGAGTTTGTTGAACAAACTTGATGTTGATGGTGGCTCTGTGAATTTTGGGGCTTTTGGAGATGAGAGGTTTTGTTATTAGAGGGATGAAATCAGTTTGAATTCTTGGTAACAAATAGTTGAGAGCGAAAGACAGAGAGAGATTGAGAGAGACATAGATATATGGTTTGTTGAAGTAAATTAAATTTAAATGGAGGGTAATTTTGTCTTTTTGCATTTTCTTTTAAAAAACAAATGGAGTTAAGAGCTAGGGACCAAAGCGAATGGTTTTAAAAATGGAGGGACCGCACGAAAGATATGGTCAAACCTCAAGGACCGTGGTAGATTTTGCCCCTTTATTTATCATCATGGCAAAACATAGCCGTATCGAAAATTGTCTTCTCAATAATTTGAAAAGATATCCTTCATCTTCAGATGGAGAAAATGGTATCTTGGTAAGAAAACCTATTTTCTAGCATGTTGTCCAACTGAGATTTCTGCATATATAATATTGTTGGAGAAACCTTTGCACACCATTCTTGTTCTATTGCAAATGCGATATGCATGATCCAAATTTCTCAGTACTATAATAGGACAATTAATTTCTGACACTAATTGAGGAAGCCCATTCGGGCATAAATTGTTCAAAAATTCTTCTTGATCATAGTTGTGTGTATCATCAATTGTTGTGTCAAAACTTTTGAATTCCTTACTTTGACTAGGAAACAAATTTATCAATTTGTTATTCAATTGATCCACACATTCATTTGTAGTTGCTAAGACTGCTCGATTGGTCATATATTCTACACAATGTCCATTGTCAAGCAAGGATGGAAAAATTGTACTGATCAATTCATCTTCTCGTATTTCCATATCATCATATTTGATGGTCATTTCCTCTAGCAAGATTATCAAATCATCTAATGTTGTTGGTTCCTCATGATTACTTGCGTAAAAGGAAATCGTCAAATTATGGGTATGATATGACTCTCATATTTCTTGTCAATTTTAGTTTCTCCATCCTCGGCCATAGATATGATTTTACAAATTGGAATTAACAATTTCTTGTCTCGATACACATGGAACAACATGTAAAACTTGTCAGAAATCTCCCCCAAAGACTGACCTTGCCACCAAAAGGTTTTGAACTTTCTAATATATCTATTAGGCTTTTATCCATTAGAGTTTCATCCCATATGATTAATTTTGCTTATCGCATTAGTCTAGCAAGTCCACTTTGTTTGGAAATGTCACATGAGGATGATTCTGTTATAACTATCGGTATTTTAAAACGTGAATGTGTTGTTCTATCTCCTGGCATTATTGAAGCTGCTACTCCAGATGTTGCAGTAGCTAAAACAATAAGACCTGTGAAAAAAGAACAATTATTTGGCAGCATCTAAAGCTTTATAACATATAAGAAGTTAGTTGTACAAATTGCCTAAATAAAAAGGTTATGAACATGTCTATGAAAAAATAAATAAGAAATATGATTTTTTAGCCTCTTGATCTAACGATTACTTAAGTAAAAACTATTACCTCTTGATCTTATTTTGGCAAGTAAGGCTCGATATAAGAATGTCTTTGCTGTTCCACCAGGACCGTCTACGAAGAAAACTCCACTTTCATTTAAATTAATTTTGTCTAGTATGGTCTTGTAAGCAATCCCTTGCTCTAGATCCAGTTTTGATGATGCATGGTAATTTTCAATAGGAGTTTCAACAACCTTTTCTTCGTCTATTTCTTTGCTTGATAGAATAAAGTCAGTTGAATTATCTTGTATAGTGGGCAAATCATAGTTTTCAATATTTTTCCATATACTTCCAAGAAAGTATCTAACACTTTTCAAAGTATACTGAATTTGTGTATGATTTTTATGTTGCCTTTTATAATCTTCATACATAGGCCCAAGACAATCTTCCCATAATTTTTGAACATTAGTTGGTTCACAGTACACCAGTATTGTAGCAAATAGCTTTCTAAGTGAACATGACATTTTGAAAGCAGCTGCTTATTTCATACATTCTGAAATACTACTATCATCATGTAATAATCCTCTTTGAAAAGTTGATTCTTTAAATGTCAAATGTTGGATTTCGTCTACTGTAACAAATCTTGAAATGCTTTTGGAGATCTAACATGATTTAAAAGCAGTTGCAAATAATACCTTTCACCTTCTACTGGATTTGCTCCATAAATTCTTCCAACTACTTTTCCCTTTTTCCTTCTCACCCACCTTCTAGCGGCACACATAATATACAGGAAATTCTATGTATAGCAGTCCATAAGCTTGTTCTATAGTGCAAACATTAAAAAATCCAGCCAATATTGTTCTTTTCATCTTTCCTGAGTTAATAATATCCCTTAAATCAACATCTTGATATGGAACTATTTGTTGGTTTGGTATATGGATGTAAATTTATGACTGTTGGATACATGTGGTTCATTTCAAATTCAAATAGTCTTTATGTTGCTTCTGGTGCTGATACCATCTTGCTTATTAGAATTGCTCAATTTCATCAATGGTGTTATCTCCTTCTGTTAAAGCAATAAAGACAGCAGCTCTATCATGATCTTTGTAGATGTATTTATAAAGATATTTAATTGTTTTCACATCTGAGCAAATCTTAACATTGATATGACAATCATATCTTTGTAGAAGATAAGTATTATAAGGTACAACCTATCTGTTATCCAAATAACATTTCTTCCTTTAATATGAAATTATTAAAAAAGTCAGCACATTAAAAATAAAGTATTTGAAAAAAACCAAAATGATTAAAATTCAAATTGTTACGTTAAGGTATGTTTACTAACCCTTTTTCCATCATTGCTTTTTTTATATATTGGATATGCATATTCTCCTTGCATAGATTTTTCAGAGAATGTCTTTGGATAATGAGATTTGCATTTTCCATTGATCATGCAAGGATGTTTTGGATTTTTATCTCTACAAGATGAGCCAAAATATTTAAGGGACAAATAAAGAATGAGTTACCACCGCATGTAGTAACTGGGTTGGTCATGACATTCTTCGACTACAATTCAAAATTTGTAGTATATTTTTCTATTTTCTTTTTTTTATTCTTTTATCTGGAATTTTTTGAGTTACATAGGGGTTCGCACTCTTTGATGCATCTCCACTGAGTCGGCAGCCTTAATCAAATAAGCATGATCCCTAATGTACAATGCACAATAATATTCTTCTTTTCTTATTTTTCCGCGTAAATGCAAATGGATATGATTCAAAAAGATTATGAGATAAGTAATTTCAATTAAGCTCAAAACATTACTGAGGTCTGAATTGGCATGTACATTTTTAATTTATTTAATTCATAATATTTTTTAAAAAATCCAAAAAAAATCTATTCTATCAATCTTTCTGAATTATTTGTTTGAACATTCAACCAAATGATTAAGTATGTAAAAATCATTATAAAGATAACAGCAAATTATAAAATATAACTCTCTGCAGGCCAATTATCACAAGGGTTATGCTTCTTTTTTTTGACAGCAAAACGGGGAGCCGAGGACGACTAGTAGTGACAAACCCCTTTTGGGCGTTACCATACAGTCATTACTCTCCGCTGCAGAATGTTCGAAAAGCCATAGCTGAACCTAGAGCTTTACTCCTGAGTCTCGTCACCGCAACACCTCACCAAGGGTGAACGACCTAAGGGGTTATCTACCACGCTCAATGTTTGACTCAGGCTCGAGTGACAACCAAGACTACTTGGATTTACGTCGCTCCCAAAGATTCGAACCCAGGCCAAATGAACGTGGGACTCCTCCCTTGTCCGTTCGACCACCCCTGGGGGTCACAAGGGTTATGCTTAAAGATGTATCTTACAACCTGCAAAATGTGATATATGTTGCCAAGAAGAGTGCAATTAATATAACGACAAAATAACTTCTATGCTGAAGTTGTACTATATCAGGAGTGAATATCCTACACGCAAATTGCACTGACCAAATTTCAATTTAACAGATTTTCAATTACATCACTTTCTGTAGAAAATGCAATAATATCCTACACACACAAATTGAACTGACCAAATTTCAATTTAACAGATTTTCAAATACATCACTTTCTGTAGAAATGCAATGACAAGGAAGTACTTGTGTGAAAATAAAGAGTAAGAAAATTAATTGGATTTGTCAATTTTATGCACCTGAAAAACACAGGATAATTATTTAAAGTTTGGGAAGGGCAGTAACCTGTTTTTGCAC
>CAODLS010954543.1:0-12175 GCA_948243855.1 Flueggea neowawraea | reverse complement strand
CTAAATCCGATAAATGCATATTTGTGGGGTATCCAAAGGAAACAAGGGGTTACTACTTCTATAATCGTTCTGAGAACAAAGTGTTTGTTGCTCGAATCGGTATCTTTTTAGAAGAGCAATTTATTTCCAAAGGAAATAATGGGAGCAAAGTACTTCTAGAAGAAATAAGAGAACCACAAATAGTCACTAAAGATGTTCAAGATGACTCATAAGGTGTTGTAGAGTCTGAATCTATAACACAAGGTCCAAGAAGGTCTGGTAGGATTCGTCACGAGCCTGAGAGAAATGGATTTCTCATAACTCACGATAAAAGAATTGTTCTTGTAGACCATAACGAGCCTACAACCTACCAAGAGGTGATTGTAGATTCAAATTCTACAAGATGGCTTGAAGCCATGGATTCAAAAATGTAATCTATGTATGACAACCAAGTTTCAAACTTGGCGGATCCACCTGATGGAGCAAAAGTCATTGATTGTAAATGGATTTACAAGATAAAAGTTGATGGGATCTTGAATGAAAGACTTGTTGCAAAAGGTTTCAAATAAACTCATGGTATTGACTATGACGAAACCTTTTCATCAGTCGTCATGCTCAAATCCATTAGGATTCTTCTTGCCATAGCAGCATATTATGACTATGAGATATGTCAAATGGATGTCAAAACAACTTTCCTAAATGGAAATCTCCTTGAGGATGTGTACATGACACAACCCGAAGGTTTTGTCGATCCTAAGAATTCTAAAAGGGTATGCAAGCTTTAAAAATCCATTTACTGATTGAAGTAAGCGTCCCAAAGTTGGAATCTTCATTTTGATGAAGCAGTCAAAGAGTTTGGATTCATGAAGAACGAAGATGAGCCTTGTGTATAATAGAAGGTTAGTGGGAATGCGATAGTGTTCTTATTGTTGTATGTTGACGACATCTTGATCATTGGAAACAACATTCCAACCTTGCAGAGTATCAAGACTTGGTTTGAAAAGTGTTTTTCAATGAAAGACTTAGGTGAAGCCTCACGTATCCTAGGGATACAAATCTATAGAGATAGATCTAAGAGGCTCATTGGACTAAGTCAAAGTGTATACATTGATAAGGTGCTAAAGAGGTTTAGCATGCTAAATTCCAAGAAAGGGATGATTCTTGGAAAACCATTGAGAAAAGCTGGTTGTCCTACAACAAGACAAGCCGGAGATTACATGAGTAGGATTCCATATGCTTCTGCAATTAGATCTATCATGTATGTCATGCTTTTGTACGGGCTCTGATGTTGCATATGCTCTAAGTATGACTAGTAGATTCCAGTTCGATCCAGGTGAAAGTCACTAGACTGCAGTCAAGAATATCCTTAAGTACTTGAGAAGAAATAAGGATGTTTTTTGGTCTACAGAGGACAAGAAGACGAACTAGTCCTTAGTGGTTACACTGATGCCAGTTTTCGGTCTGAACATGATGATTTTAGATCACAATCTGGTTATGTGTTTTGTTTGAATGGAGGTGTAGTCAGTTGAAGAAGCTCCAAGTAAGACACCGTGACCGATTCTACTACAAATTCTGAGTACGTAGCTGCGTCAGACGCAACAAAGGAAAATGTTTGGCTCAAGAAGTTCATTACTGGTTTGGATGTTGTCCCAAGCATAACAAATTCAATAGACTTATTTTGTGATAACAATGTTGCCATTGCTCAACCCAAGGAGCCCGGATCACATCAAAGAACCAAGCACATACTTAGACGTTTTCACCTTATTTGAGAGATAGTCGAAAGGGGAGATGTCAAAATATGCATAGTGGACACCAATGACAATGCAACAGATCTCTTGACAAAGGCTCTACTAGAACCGAAACATGAAAGACACGTTAGGCCTTTAGATATTAGGTTCATTCCTGATTGGGACTAGTGCAAGTGAGAGACTGTTAGTTTTGTGCCCTAGTTCAATAATGTATATATTGTCATTTGGTTTATTTAATAAAAGGAGACATTTTATTTCTATAAAATATTATTTGTTTTATGAAGATAAAACTCTATGAATGGTTTATTCATCCTTATGCCGTCAAGTGTGTGACTTGATAGTAAAACCATAAGGATAATAGGGATACTATTCTAAATGTTCCTAATCAATCATTATCATGGAAATGATAATGACTTAAGATTAATATGTTGCTAAGTGGATAATCACGTTTTACTGATTATGGATATGAAATATCAAGTTAGAACATAGATATATGTTGGGGAACATGTATTGGACTGGCTCGCTATCAAAGCATTTCATGGATTGTTGTCACAAAGTAGCTTTCATGTAGTGGTGATGTTTGAACCCTCTGACTGAAACTCACTATCAACTCCTATATGAAGAATCACATGTTTTGACTTAGTCAAACGTTATCCGTAATAGGATAACAATAAAGGCTATGATTGGATATGTCATGAATCATATAGAGGAGTGATAGTGAGAGTGATGGATTTGTTCATCTTATGAAGAGTGATATCTCTTGACCACTTGATGAGTAGGATTGATGAAATATATGCATACTCAAACGAATTGATAAAGGGGTTTATCAATGTCATTTGTTATATCAATATACTTAAGATCAAGAAACATGCTAAGCAATATAAAGTTGACATGTGATCATGCCTTATGCTTAGATAATATATCGTGAGACAAAAGGACTCAATATCAAATTGTGAAATGTGAACTCGGATCACCGACATCCACTCGTTTTTGGGTTGCTATAATGTATTACTAGATACCGCTTATGGACTTTGAGCCCAAAAGTTTGGGACAAAGCCCATTGCCAATTTCGAGTGAGTCTATTGGGTCACACACAAGAACGAATTGGATTGGTTACAAATGTTCTCTCTTTGTGATGATTGAATTATTAAGATGATTAATTTAATTAATCAATAATAATTCAGAGTTTTATGATTTATGTGTTAAATAAGATTTGATATATAGTCCATTAATGTAATAAGCTTTTAATATGAATCACCAATTATCATGGTTATAATTATTTAATTATATGTGACATAATTCAGCCTATGTGAATGATTTATTTTATGATAATGTATCATATAATTAAAATTCCAATAACATTAAAGAAACCCATGTGAATTTTGGCACAACCTAACCTAAATAGGAGGGAAAAAATTCAGCATCTTAACCTAAAAGGGGAGGATAATTTTTCGCTCTCTCTTCCTATTTTTTAGGAATCTCTTTCCTTGTGTGACAAGAAGAATTTCGGCATATGCACTAACTAATTAGGAGTCCATGACTAATAGGACTTTTATTCTTGTTTGACAAGGAAAATAAAACCCTAATTTGTATGTGACAAAATTAATTAGTAAGTGAATATTCTTGTAAGACAAGAAAGACAAACCTAGTGAAGGAAAGCAAATTCGACACCCTATTGCTTGAATGGGATAAGGGCCGAATCTTGCAAGGTCAATGAGGGAATTTCAGATTCTTTTATGCACCTATTTAGGTCTCCTCATAATAGGGTGCACTCCTTGCATTCTTTTTATGGCTTGGCCGAATTAGTGAGTGCCACTTTTAAAGAGAGAAAATTATTTTGTGAGTTTTAGAATAGAGATTCTAAAAGAAGTGCTTGTACACTTCACCAATCCAAGATAAGTTTGTTCGTGTGGATTCCTCTAGACACGTTTGCGCAAAGACAACGTGATTCCAAAAGGATTATTCAAATTTTGGGTGCTAAGAGCTACACCAACGTCTCATAAAATCGAACGATCAAGCTTTGGTGAAAGGTAGAAATTCTAACTCTAATTATATATGTTGATGTGCATGGCCTTTGGGGAATTCAGGGCTTAAAAATTTTGTTATTTTCGTTGCACTGATTAATTATGAATGTCATAAACGGGCCGCGAATTCCAACAAAGACCTATGAAGACCTCCAATAGAGACCTTGGAGACCATTAGAGACATCTAGTGGAGATCTTTAGAGACCTTGGAGATCTATGCAGACTTCTAATGGAGACTATTGGAAACTACAACCTCCAGTGGAGACCCCTTGGAGTCACTGAGGACTTATGGAGACTTCCAGTGGAGATCCCTGAAGAAATTTTCTTCTTGATTTGATTTTCTCGTGAAAAAAATAATTTATCGCGAAAATATCACGATTTCTAACGAAAATTGCATTTTTACAAATTGGTTTTTTTATCTGTCATTTTTACAAATTAATTTTTGAGAAGTTATTTTTGAAAATAAGTTTTTTAGTTTTGTTATAAAAGCGTGATTCTCCCAACTATACCCTTACAAGCTACAAAAAAAAGCCACTTCACTCCAAACCCACAAGCTACAAACCGACAAAACAAACCCACCTCGCCAGGATTTCAATTCTCTTTTGTTCTTGATTTGATTTTCTCGCGAAAAATCAATTTCTTGAGAAAATATCACAATTTCTCGTGATTTCTCACAAAAATGGCATTATCACAAATTAATTTTTGATAAGTTATTTTTAAAAATCAATTTTTAGGTTGTTATAAAAGCGTAATTAGGATGACAATTTATATCCTACCCGACGGGTATCGACCTTACCTGTACCTAGTCAACATGGGTATTACCCGCTTTGACTGGGATGAGTATAGGTAATATCCGCATTTTACTGCGCGGATGCTGGTAGTGTATAGATAGAGGAATACCGTACCCTACTCATTAGGTAATATCCATACTTGCTATATATATATATATATATATATATGTACATCTTCTATATATATGTATATAGATGTTGTATATACATATACATATGTATATATATGTACAACATCTATATACATATGTATATGTCTATATCTATAGAGAGAGAGAAAGAGAAAGTCTTTTAAAGGTAAATGAATTCTCATATTTGAATAAATTGATTTGCAATTAGAATGCGGCTATAAATGTATTTTGAAATATTGTAATCTTTATGTAGCTAGAATGAGATACTACTATTGAGAAGTTATTATTATAGTCTTATATTCAAAGGACATGTTATAACTAAATATTTCAGGCAAAATTTTTGTATATAAAACTCATTCATATAGTATTGACATATGATTGATTGGCCAATAAATCAGATATGAGACTTCAAGAACAATATTTTTTTGTCTAACATTTTGGTATATTTTGATCTAACATATTTTAGTATATTATTGTCACAAATATAACATCTAGTACATATTTTGGTCTAACATTTCTCCACAACAAAAAACTAGAACTGAGAGTTGTAATTTGGAGATTGCAATGAGAATGTTGGAAACGCTGCTCATCTTTATCCTTGTATAGTATTTTAGACTATAATTTTTATATAAATTCTCCATCAAATAATAACTTATTACATTACTATTGATAACTTATTACATTACTATTTCATTAATTATATTCACTTGCAAACTATAGTTTTTATATTATGTTGTATGAATATAGTATTTCATATTGTCTAATGTATTTTTTTAATCTATTATTTCAAATTAGTGATATATTATTTTGTAAGTTAATTAACTAAATTTAAACTGAGTTAATAGGTACCTACAGGTAAACAGGTAATCTGCGGGTAGAGTACAAGTGGTAATTTTTGTTACCCGCACAGATATAGACGTGTTGCCGGTTCGCAAATCGGCGGTTCCGGTTCCTAGAACCATGGAACCAAAACCAAACCATCTAGGGGTGGTTCGGTCCGGTTTGAATCTTTTTTTAAATTTTTTTTTAACTAATGTTAAAACCGAGGTTAGAGAGGTTAAACCGCTGATTTTGGTTAAAAATGATGGCCTAAAAGGGTTAAAACCGCTGATTTAGGAGGTTAAAATATGGTTTTGGAAGGTTGAACCACTAGTTTTGGTTAAAATACTGGTTTTGGAAGGTTAAACCATTAATTTGGGTTAAAATTATTAGTTTATAAGGATTGAACGGTTTAACCAGCGGTTCAAACTGCAGGATCTAACAGGTTCAAAACCGACAGTTCCACGGTTCTCAACACCCTTGAACAATAACTAAACTGTGAACCGACGGTTTTTACTGTGCAGTTCACGGTTCCAGTTTTAACCGGTTCGGTTCCTGTCAGGTTCATCGTTTTTGGTTCAATTTTTACACCTCTAGGATAACATATAGATACATGACATGAACTACAAGTACGGGTAAAACTATTGGTATACCTAGAGGTGTAAAAATTGAACCAGACTGGAACCGAATCGGTCAAAACCGATACCATGAACTACACACTAAAAATCGTCGGTTCACGATTTTGTTCCGTTCAAGGGTGTTGAGAACCGTGGAACCGCCGGTTCTGAAAAGGTTGGAACCGGCTATTCAATTCTTATAAACTAATAGTTTTAATCTAAACCAGTGGTTTAAAACCTTCCAAAACCATATTTTAACCTTTTAAATCAACTTTTTTAACTCTTTTAGCCCATCATTTTTAACCAAAATCAACAATTTAACCTTTCTAACCTCGATTTTAACATTAGTAAAAAAAATTTTAAAAAAATTCAAACCAAACCCAACCAGAACCAAAATCACCGGTCGAACCATTATAAACTAAAACCTGACCAAAACCAGAACCAAACTGTTTAGAAACGCCCCCTGAGCGATTTGGTTCTGGTTCCATAGTTCCAAGAACTGAAACCGACAATTTGCAAACCGACAATACGTCTAAATATACACTACCTAGTGTCATCCCTAATATATCTTTACAAGCTTAAAAAGAAAAAGAAAGAAAAAGTCACTTCACTCCAAACCCACAGGCAACAAACCGAGAGAACGAACCCACCTCGCCAGCGTTTCAGTTCTCTTCTCACTCTCAAACACAGAGTCACAAACCTACCTGCACACATCCATCTCCGCCTTCGCTCTTCACCATTTGTCCCTCTCAACCCTCCATTTTCTCTTTGCTAAGAAACCCTCTCAAATTTCAGTCTCTATTTAAGTTCTCAATCTCTGTCTACATCGGCGCTCTCTGTCTATCTCGTTGATCTCTCTCTCTCTCTCTTTCACCGCTTGGTAAGTTTCGTTTTCTAAACTTGGGAATTTAGGGTTTAGAGATTCTGAAAGCAAATTCAATATGTAAAACAATGCTACAGTGGGAAGCTGTTGATAGTTGCTGGCATGTTTTATTGGACTATTTTGTATTAATTTTCGTACTCATGAGACGTGCTTGTTTGTTGTATGTACAATTTTGACTTGGGATTTTGTTGTGGTAGTGGATTCTAGAAATTTTTATGTTCTATGTTATTGTTTGATTATGTAATGGGTCTAAAATACTTAATCAATTGGAACTTAATGTAAATTTCACTGTTTATGCTAATTTTTACAATTTCAAACGAGCTCATAAACGACCCTGCAATCCGAGCTTATTTTAGCTCGGCATACGAGCCCAATGTGAGCTTTTCACGAGCCGAGCTCGATTACAAGGTCTAACGATCTTTTGCAAGCCGAGTTTGAGCAGCTCGTGAACAACCCCCGTCCTAATTCAAGCCGAGCTTGAACATAAATAAAATCTCGAAGCCAAGATCGAGCTCGTTAAAAATTACACGAGCCGAGCCTGAAAATCTCGAAGCTCAGCTTGATTTGTTTACACTCCTAAAATTTATAACAGTTGCCAATTTGGCTTAGTGGGTAAAAAAATTGATGTCAGAAATAAGTTTATCAAACTATAGGATTTTGCAGCTTTAGTTTTATTTTTTTTCAGTAAGTTCTTTTTTTATTTCATGCAAAAACGGTTTCGAACAGTGATGGCTCTGAGGCCTATGTTCGGGTTCTCGGAGGGGGACCTGATGAGGCCGGACTGTAAGCCGTGCTCGAGGCTGATGAGGCAGACCGCTGGCATTTTCACGGTCGGAGGAGCACTCGGGTTCTGGGTTCTTTGTAGACTACATTACGGTATGTTTAGTCTATTCAATGACTTAAGATGATAGTTTTGTCAACCACAATGCTTTGTTTTTGTTAGAACTAAGAGCAATATACTGCAGATTTTAGTAGATTGCACAGCGAAAATGTAATTGAATATACAACATACTAAATTGATGTGCTGAAGACAAACCTGCAAATGACTAGTAATTTTGGCTGTTAGTTTTATTTACTCTGTGCTTCAATTTGTACGAGGATTAGTTTTCGGCCATTAGAACTCATCAAACTGAATTCAGATAAGTGATTGAATTCAAATGCAGGCCCTAGAATCACCGTTCCGAGGAGTCTAAGATGGGCTGCCTGTGGAGCTGTTACTGTGAGTTCGTCCTCTGCCTTGCTCGTACGCCTCTTTAGTCCTGAATGTGAACCACAGAATATAGCTGCTTATGATACAAATAAGTAGTAGGTTAACTCTTTTCTTGTTTAAGAGGCATATTTTTCCTTAATGATATGTAGTGATACAAATCTTTCATCAGTATTTGCAAAATGAAAATGGGATTGCTTGTTCCTTACAGCATGTAATGATATATCTTTTGAATGACACATCATTATTAATGAAAATTTTGTCATCGTCATAATTTGTTGAAATTCTGAGAATTATGCAATCTGTTATTGTTATAGAGCCCAGATCTATGAGTTCCTTTGTATCCAAAAACACGGGATGCTTTGTATGGCTTCAGGGTTTGAATAAGAAGCGTAACATAACGCATATATTAAAGAGGAGAAATTGTTCGATTCACTTTTTATATATTTTCTGACATTTTCTGACAAGCCATTCCTATTTACTCCCTTTGCGAGTCAAATTCTTGAATAAACTCCAATACTAATGACCTAAAAGCATGTCGATTTACTACGAATATATAGTTATCCTTTGAAAACATAGTATCAAGCAATTGCGCTTCAGTAACTTATCAAGCAAACAATTTATAAGTAACACATAATTTCAAATGTTCAACAAGAATGTTCCGTTAATGTATGACATTGATGTATAAAGCTATCATCGTTTTACAAATTGGCTATCCCTTGTACGTTTCAACAGTCATTTTCTTTACAAACAGTACTTTTTTTGGCTAGTTAATTATATCTTCAAAGTATCATTTGAATGCACTGGGAAGTGATGCAAAAAAAAAAATTGCAATCTGTCATGGCTCATTCTCATGTTCATCACAAACATGCAAATTCTCTTGCAGATTGCAGAAAATCAATAATCTTGAAGTTATCATACGAGATGGAATGAAAAACAAAAATTAGAAGAATAAAAGCTTAAGCACCAAAAAAATTGCAGCTCTACTAGTTCAAGAATTATTGAATTCGGCAGATTATACATTTTGCATCAGAAACAGAGATGGAGTTGAGAGCTTGACCAGAAGTTAGAACGAATCAATGGCTCATACAAGTCGAGAAGTGGTGTTATATCTAAAATGGGTGTTCCTCTGGACATGCACCTGCCATTTTTGCTCATTTTGCCTAGAAGCAGTACAAGATATCAGATATAACAGCCGAAATTGCGCTGTGGAGGGCTTGAGCAAAGGGCATTTCATACCATTCAGTAATTACAGATGCTAAACTAAAATGACTGTATCTTCTTCAGTTTCAGGCCTGCAAGGACTATTGTGCACAAGGCAGATGCATCTTCATGGTTAGGTTATCGTCCTCTTCTTGCGCCTGCTTTGTGCCAGGCTCAGCAGAAAATCGGTGAAAACGTACTCGTAATCTGGCATTTTCCCGTACCCTGAAATTAATTTAAAACCTTCTTAACCACATTGTCAACATTTAAAATGTCTTTCAGCAACTGCAGCACCCAAGTAGTTGCGGCCAATGTCGTACTTATCATTCACCACCAGTGGCTATATGAGTAAAAGAAACTTAGTCTTTCAGAATCATATAGAAAGCATTTTCCATCTTCAGAAGTAGGTTCAAATTTCCAAAGTTTAAATTTCCCGGGAAGTCTTTATGCACTTACCTGGAAAGTAGTTGATGTCAATGACATAGTAAACATCGTTGGTCCCATCTTCTCGAATCATATCTATGTTGAACAATTGCAGGCCCTATAAAAACAAAACTACCATCAAATCTTGAATAATATGGAGAAAAGAAAATGAAGAAAGCGTGAAAAGAACAGAAGAATACATTACCAGCCGACTGCGAAGCTCCCTTGCAAGCCTCTCGAGCAATGGACGTGGAGGAAGTTCTGTAAGAAAAATAACATATCACTGTAAATGACCAAATTGAAAACTTGAGGCAGAAAAGAGAAAAGTAAGATTTCACCAAATAATTGCCTTAATGAATCAGTCATGTCCAATCTTGAGAATAACATATATATCTATATAATAATAATATTTTATTATTAAAAGTACGGATGTGGGAATTCAAAAAAGAAAAAATCAATAATACACTTAATTTAAAATCTTAGTTGTATGCAGCTCAATTGCTATATAATTGGGACCAAAATCAAGAAATATATGTCTCAAATACTATACCTGAGCACATCTTTTTTTTTTCAGTTAAGCACGTCTTTTAACAACCTCAATTAATAACATTATATAAGGGACCGGAATATTTGTAAAGCTAGCTAATTCCCTATGGCGTCAGAAAGCATTAATAGTTTTTTTCGGTAAGTACATTGTTTTCTATGCATTTTTTATTTCCTAAAAAAATATACATAGTTTGTAGTTTTGGTTTTATTAAAATGTCGTGTTGTATATATTTAATTGTGGTTAATATAACAAATCTTAATTCATATTAAAAAGATCTTTAATCTACAAAAAGTTCCAATTAATTAGAAAAGTATTAAGGGTAAATTTGAAAAATTCAAAAAAATTGTCATTTATAACTAACTTTTCTTAAGAACTGTGTTTGTCCAAATTCCCTAACAATTTGGGACGGAAAGTATGTCATAGAATTGAAAAGATTAGATAACTTTATTGCAAATTTATATATCTAATCTTGACTTGCTGTCAAATAATAGATACATTGTGCATATTTTTCCGTATTCCAAATAAAATCTAACAATTTTCTATTTGAACATTTACTTTGTTGGCATGTTTAGTTAGAAAGGAAATGTTGGTGGTGTGGTGAAGGAAGAAAGGGTTGGGTATTCTATGCTTCTATAGGGAAAGAAAGGAGGAAGGGTGCAACAATGAAAAAGAAAAAATAATATGCTTTTATAGGGGAAGGTGATCTGTGATGAATGGAGGCAAAATAGACGGTATTCTATTGTGTGAATTTGGTATTATTACATGCAATTATACATGATAAACAGTAATGGGATAATAAGCATAAAATATGTCAATTGAGATGAGCTATCAGATAGAGCTTTTTAAAATTTGTGGACATGATAGGAGAATATGCATGTGGTTATAAGTAATTTATTATTACATTATAACTTATTATGATAAACTAACAGTATGAAAATTTGTTTATGCAATAATAAAATGCAAATTATAGTAAAGTACGAAAATCTTTTTAAAGGTGTGATTAATTTTGCAAGTTTTTTTTTAAAAATTTTTTGAGAGAAAACCCAATTAAATTCTCTCTCTTAATTTACTATCAAGTTATCAGTATAATTTTATATTATACACTTATTTACAACTACTTTACTTTATATCTAAGATTTATCTTTTAAATGATCAATCTATTAGTCTATATAGTAGAAAGGAAAATAAAGCATAAATATTTTCCATAAGGAAAAAGGCTTGTGTGTGTATGTGATGTGAGAAAGGTGAATTCTGAAGGTGATTTGAGAGAAGATTTTAAAAAAAATGAATGTTTTCCATAAAAACATGTTGATTTTCAAGACACCAACTTTCAACAGAGCTCACCAGCAATAGAAGGATCCAGATCCGCATCATCTGCAGAAGCAGCAGCAGATGAAACCCTTGGGAAACGAAACACGCCTGCGACTTTTGCTATTTCGCAATTACTTACATTTGGTAAAGAGAAACGCCGCACAACCTTTATAGCTTCGCCAACAATATAGATCTTAAAGAGAACACCACCTAGCATAACGAAACAACTTCCCAAATTGATGATAAAAGCGATGGGTGAAGAAAAATTATAGTTTAATGCTTTGCTCATGCCATACCATGATTAACAAACTCTTGCAGAACCAAAGGAGGTTCAAGTTCTGACAATGAGTATTGATCATAAGCAAGAAACAGTTGATGTGACTTGGCAGTTCCATCCACTACTAGTGGTTTTGCAACTGAAACATTCAGATAGACAATAAAATATCAAAAAGCGTAAGACATTGAAACAATAATACCCTACTTAAATCATCA
>CAODLS010954461.1:0-12808 GCA_948243855.1 Flueggea neowawraea | reverse complement strand
GGAATTCAAGGCATTAAATTTTTGTTATATCCGCTGCCATGTATTTATATGAATGTCATATTTTAGCCGCGAATTCCAACACATCATTCCCACGATAATGATCGATTAGGACATTTTGAATAGTATCATATTTTATCCTTATGGTTTTATTGTCAAGTCACGCATTTGATGACATATGGAAGAATAAATTATTCATGGAGTTTTATCTTCATAAAACGTATAATATTTCATAAAAATGAAATGCCTCTTTATTAAATAATTGAATGGCAATGTTCATCAATGATTAGACTAGGGCACAATTCTAATAGGGTTCACAATGCATTGGAAAAAAATTGGTGGGTACAACTTCAGGTGGTTATTTTGGATAGAAGACAGTTGAGGAGGTTTATGACATATATGAGATGTTGGAAACAAATTCACAACAAAAAGCCGTTAGGGGAAGAAGAGCAGGCATGCATGAGGTAAGTGTTCTTTCTTTTGACTTGGCTATACAATTGGTTGAAATGTTGAAGAAAATGAATTTGTTGTTACAAAGACAAAATTTGGCTAGGGATAAATGTGCTTATTATGGTGTTTTGGGGCATGATGAATTGCATTGTAGTTTGAATAATGGTGGAGGAGTTGGCTGTGAGGAATAGTGTGTGTGTGTGGACAGGGGGAGGGGGGCATAGGGATTCCCGAATTCTCAACCAAAATATGACCCATATTCTAACACCTATAATTCGGGATGAAAAACCACCCAAAATTTTCATAGAGAAATCCAAACACCAACCAATTTTTTCCACAACCTATACCAAATGAACCCCCAACATATCAACATAGACCACCACCACCTTTCCAATAAAACCAACCCCAACCACCACCCCAACAAAATATCCAAGATAAAAAAGCCACCCTTGGAAGACTTGTTGATGCAATACATGAGTTAAATAGATGCCAAGGTTGATCAAATTTTCCAAACCCAACAAGAAACCATCCAAAGTCTTGAGAGGCAAGTAAGGCAATTGGTTAAGGCTATGACGGGTAGAGAAAAGGGGAAGCTACCTAGTACATCCCAAGTGAATCCTAAGAAGTGTGTGATGGATATATCACTAAAGAGTGAGAGTGTACTTGAGGGGCCAAGTTTGGGGGATAAACCCCAAGTTGAAAAGGGTAAAAAGGTGATGGGTGAACGTGAAAAAGGAGAATTTTAAGAAGAAGGGTGAGAAATTGGAAGAAATGCCTCCCAACCAAGAACATGTCAAGCCTTATGTACCACCTATCCCATTTCCCTAAAGACTACAAACTCAAATCAAATATGCCAATTTTATGAAATTCTTTGACATGTTCAAGAAGTTGGAGTTGAGCATACCATTCTTGTAGGCCATTGCCCAAATGTCTAATTATTCTAAGTTCTTGAAGGAGATAGTGGCCAATAAGAAGAAATGGGAGAAGTATACTATAGTGGCACTTACCGAAGAGTGTAGTGCAATTTTATTGAACAAATATCCTCCAAAACTCAAGGACTCGGGGAGTTTTACAATTCCTTGCACCATTGGTAAATTGGAAAATATGGAGTCTTTGTATGATTTAGGTGTCTTGGTCAATCTAATACTCTCATCCATGTACAGGAAGCTCGAGATTAGAGAGCTAGCACCTACAATTGTGAGACTCTAACTTGCGGATCGATCAATCAAACAACTACTTGGAGTTGTGGAGAACATCTTTGTAAAGGTACGTAAGTTTTTCTTTCTCGCCGATTTTTATGTGTTAGATATGGATGACGCATATGAAACCCCTATCCTGTTGTGGATAGCTTGTAAATTAGTAAAAGAGAAGAACTTGTCCCACATTGCTAAAGTAAAGGGAGGTTTTGTACCTTATAATGTGAGGACTCCTTGTTCAATTGATTTGAATAATGGAGGGAAAAAGTGGAGGCAAACAAATTTGGTTTCAAATTGTGCTTGCATACACAATTATGTATACAAATATATAATTGTCTAATGATGGCACTATTAACTCTCAGTTTTGATGATTTTAACAAAACATGTGGAAAAGTTAAGCTATGCACGTTGCATCTAATGATAAGCACATTGCAGCATGATCAACACACGTTCCACATGAAATAAGTCACGTTGATCATACCAAAGGAATTCTGGGTTTTTCAGTTGAGGTACAAGTCGCGCAACACAAGATACAAGTCGCGTTATCGAGTTGAACTAAGGAGGCAGTAGGCATTTGAAAACTACAATGCACGTTGTATGAAGCTCAAGTCACGTTATGTGAAAGAGGTGCTCTCGGCATGAAATAAACTTGTGTACAAGTCACTTTGCATGCTATACAAGTCACGTTGACGAGAATGAGCATCAGACTTGAAGTCGATTTGAGAGCAAAGGAAATCGATGTTACACTATGCTTCAAGTCACGTTGTGAGTAAATGAGTCACCTTTGAAATCTTTCCTCAATGCACATTGCACGTGGATACAAGTCACGTTGTATGATGTGATGTTAGCTTTTGACAAGTCGGTGCCTCGGGATTCAAATTTGAATATTTTCTGACTCCTGACGCAATCACGTGACAGAATCAAAGGACAGATCTTTGGAAGATCGACAACGCGTGTTGAAGGTTGAAGTGCTATGTGCAACGCACATTAAGGCATGATCAATGCACATTGCAAATGGACACAAGTGTTGTACGAAGAAAATTTCCAAGTGAGTATTATGGATGGAGACTCAAGTCACATTGCATATACACAAGATACATTACATTGTGCAACATTTAAGGCCGAAGCATCAGAGTTGGATGCAAGACACGTTGAAAGGAAGCAAGTCACATTGTACGTCAAAGGGACGTCTACAACGCACGTTGCATGGGTTAGAATGCATATTGTATTGACTGATGTCATCAAAATCAAAATATCTTGCTCGTTTCTTAATGGCTCTTTCGAGTCTCACAACGGCTACATTTTGGAACCTACCTATAAATAGAGGTACGCACTTCAAAGAAAAGCAGAGAAAACATTGAGAGTGTGCCCAAGCTTTGCAAATTTCACTCTTGACTTTGTCTCTCTAAGTGTTTTCAAGTTCTTACACTACAACTAGCTTTTGTATTGCTATTTGCTTTAAGAGTTGGTGTGAGAAGATGAGTCTCATTCAGTTAATCATTGTATAAACAAGCTTTGGTTGTAAAGCTTGTGAGTGGAATATGTTTGCTTGTTTGGTACCTTTGAAAAACAAGTGGGTTTTGGTTTACTTGTTGAAGCAAGTGAAAAATAAAGGATTGTAAAGGTTGTCTTGTGAGCCTAAAAAGCAAGAAGCTGTAACGCTTTACCTCCACCCGCAAGTGAGAAAGATTTAGTGGATTGAAATTCTCTAGTTGAGGATAAATGAGTGGACGTAGGTCAAGGAGGACCGAACCACTATAAATCGTGGATTTGATCTCTCTCTCCCTTACTTTTCATTTCAGTTTTTGTGGTTGTGTTGGATTTAGCTTTTAAAACTTGTTTTTCAAAATATTACCAAAAGCTTTTAAAAGTTTTTATACTTAGCAAGAAACCCAATTCACCCCCTCTTGGATAGCCATATTGGGATTACTGGCATTTGGCACTTGCAATAAAAATTAAGTGCATAATATTTTTTAATTAATTTAATTTTGGATTTATGTTAATAGTGGCAGTTTTATTGCATTGGGACACATCCTTTCATAAAGGATATTTAATGACTATCAACTACTATAATTAATTTGTAATTAGTGTCAGTTTGGTCTCTAACCTCATCTCTCCTATTCTTCTCTTGTTCTTTGTTTTCCTAATAGAAGCTCTATAAGAATTCTACAAGAATTGCTAATTGTAAAATTTAGGTTTTGTTGTATCATGAAGGTTTATTGCCTTAACCCTTCAGCAACCATAGTGGGGCAATTAAAACCTTAAAGATAGTGTTTTATCACGCCTCAAAGCCTAAAGATATACCCACTACTTTAACACATCATACTTGCAAGACCTTTCTTGGCAATTGGGGGTGTCTTTATTGATTTGAAGAAGGGAAGTATAAACTTTAGAATGGGGAATGAAATTAAGGAGTTTTATGTATCTAAAAATGTGCATCAACCCTTGAATAAAAATGATGAAAATAGGATGCAATCCTTACAGACATGTTGCATGATATCTAACTCGCCACAATTAAACCCTTTGAGTGCAACCAAAGGTGAGGAACAACCCAAAATGAAACCAATAGTATGTCCAAAGGAACTAGAATTTGAAAAGAAGCCAAATGCAAAAGAGAGAGAGAGACCAAGAAAGGGGTTGGGAATGAAAAATGAGAAACCGAAAGGGAAAGAGAGTGATTACTACTTGAAGGGTAAGTTTGTTGAATGGCATGTTTATTATTTTCCTCCTAAGAATCATTTTATTTATAACCCAAAAATCTCAATGTGTGGTCCATTTATGATTTCTAAAGTTCATTCATTTGATCCTATAGACATTATTTTGCATGATCATAAACCAATCACTGTTTATAGGAAACGATTGTGACCTTTGGAGGGATCCACAATTTAGACTATTTGGCATCTCAAATAGTTCCTTTGCGCACGTCCGAAATGACATTAAACTATCCAACGTCTGCAATGACGTTAAACTATGATTATCTTGCATATGCATATAGTGTAGTTTTTACAATTAAGTTTGCATTTAGGTAAGAAGCATGTTTATCATTTTTTTTGCATGTTTTGCGAAAAATGGAGTAGGAGGATAATTTATACATGCTTACATGTCATACCACACACAGACTCTAGCATTCACATATTTTATGTTTCCTCTAACCTTTGATGTTTCATCCCAATGATGGAGTCATGCATTCAAGGCAAAGCAATGGCGAGCAAATGACAATTAGAGAAGATTTCTAAACCCTATCCTTTTTAATTTATGATTTATTGATACTATTGAAATTGTCCTCCTCATGCTTGTGTAGTTTGATTCGGATTTATATTATTGAACATTGAGGATAATGTTCAAAATAAGTGTGGAGGAGGGTTTTATTGATTACTTGATGCTTAATTGCTTATAAAGTCTTTGCTTATGCGTGATTTTGCCTCAAAATGCTTGAAATATTTGCTTGAATTGGGTTTGAAATTTTTTTAGAATACATCAAATTTTAAATGAATAAATTTGAATTGAATTGGTTGGAGAATTTTTATAGTGCGTTAGTATTCTTTTAAAATGCTTAATCTAGGAATAATTGCTATTTGTTAGGTCTTGAACCTCAAAACTGACATTTTTAGGTTGCAAAGTTGAGAATTTGTTTATCAAACATCTTTAGTCCTTGAGTGGGAGCATAAAAGAGGTTTACAAGCTTATTACTAAGTTGAGTTTAAGCAAATATGCTTAAATGATTGAATTTTGGTTGAAAAGATTTGGAGTAGACTTGGCTTTTAATTGAATTAGAGGTCAATTTTGAATGTTTGAAAATGGTAAAACTTCTCGTTTTTAGGGTGAACCTAAACAAGGATATGCGCATGGGGTCCCAACTCAGTAGTGGAAAACAATAAATGCCCTCAGAGATCAATAATAAGTGAAAACACATGGACTCTTAATTCACTAACTTGTTTGTAGCACCCAAAATAAAAGAGAAGCAATCAAAAGAATAGTGCAATGAAAGAAAATATGAAAGAAAGTACTTGTGAATGAAAAGCGAATGAATGAGGCCAAGTTTGCTCCAAAACAAAGAAAATTCTTGTATGAACATATCAATAGCGGAGATACACCTTAGAGATGCCGGTGGACTAGGGAATTTGATGAATAAACTCTTGAAATTGCAACTTCTTAATTCCAAGGTTTGGTTTTTGTAAATGATGAATAACATTTTATTCCTCTCTTAATTATTTTTCTTGAATACTAGCATAATGTGAGATTTCTCTTGCCTCTTCAATTTAAATTATATTGTATTCCTAGGTTTTGAATTGGTTTGCTTGGGGGCAAGAAAATGAGTAAGTATGGGAAAGTTTGATGTATGATAAATTTACATAGATATTCAAGCATAAAGAGATAGCATTTTGGCCTAAGTGTACTTAATTATACATGAATTTATACTATTTTCATGTTTTGTGTAGGGTGAATAAGAATGCATGGATTTTGAGAGAAAAATGATTAAAAAAGAATGAAAGTTTTATTTAAATAAAAGTTATAATGATGGGGAAAAGTGGAAGGAAAATCAGCTCAAAGTGCCTAAAATACAGCCTACCTCAAGGCCTTGCCATTGCACCAAGGTAGTGGAACACATCGTTTGACCGTGACACTCATTTTTTCACAACGACCGTTGTTGACTCTCAGTTTTGATGATTTAAAAAAATATATGAAATAGTTAAGTAATGCACGTTGTAGCTGAAGCTAAGCACGTAGAGATATGATCAAGGCATGTTGTACTAGTTGCAAGTCACGTTGATCATATTCAAGGTTTCCAGAAACATCGTAAGTCACGTAGCATCAGATGCAAGTCACGTTAATGGGATCACTTAGTAAACAGATTGATCCTAAATTATACAAAGCATACAAGTCACGTTGTGAGGTATGCAAGTCACATTATGACAAAAGGGAAAGGTTCTAAGGGTGTAAAACATCCCAGAAGCTCAAGAAAAAAGCAAGTCTTTACAAAATCAGGCTTTCTAGTCTCATCTCCTTCGAAATAGTTGAAGAAACAAAGAATTGAGGCAGAATCAGCTATGGATGGCGATCGGGTTGTGAATGAAAGGGCCAAGAAGTTATTTGACAATCTTAAAGAGGTAGGATCCTCAGACTTTAAGGTCTTTGATTTTCATTCCTTAAGAGAATGAGGATTAGACATAGAGAATGACTTTGCGAGATTTGGTTTGAGGGAATTTTGTGTGGAGGCATCTTATTTCTATCCAGAACTCATTAGAGAGTTCTTTGCTAATGCCGAGAAGTATCTCAATGAGGATGAAGACAATATCCTTTGGTATCAAAGCATTGGAGTGAAGATTCGTGTCAATGGAGTTGACATTATAATCGATGAAAGGCTCATCAACAAACTGTTCAATCTACCTTTAGTTGGCATGAGGGTGAAGAAAGAAAAGGTGCTCAAAGAATATGTTGATATGAAGGGGAACACGATAGTGGTTGACACGGAGGAAAGCAGAAAATTCATGTTTGAGAACCATGGAGTGGTTCAAATCGAACAAGGTGTCAAAAATCTCGACCAAAACGATTTTGGTGTACGATGGAAGTTAGTGCCAAAATCGCATACACAGTCACCATTCACCGTCCAAGATGAAATATCAATGTATCTTTTGATGAGTGGTGAACAAGTCAATTTTGCATGGGTCGTGATAGAATGGATACTCGAAAAGGTTAAGAACTTTAATCTTTCGACTTTTTCATTGAAGGGAAGACAATGAGATGATAGTATGCCTTATGAAAGCCACTTGACTAGAATCTTCAAGCATTTCAGAGTGAAGTTGAGTGGATTCGAGTCAGAAAAAGTGATTGAATCAAGGAAA
The DNA here is from genome assembly GCA_948243855.1 of Flueggea neowawraea. Lineage (NCBI taxonomy): Eukaryota > Viridiplantae > Streptophyta > Magnoliopsida > Malpighiales > Phyllanthaceae > Flueggea > Flueggea neowawraea. The sequence goes on along the minus strand of CAODLS010954461.1, from coordinate 5,322 downwards.
ATTAGAGTCGAATCATTGAGGATAATGAGGCTGTACGAGACAGTTGGAAGAGGATTCGTCTTTCATCTCTATTTGATAGAGGATGATGCAATGGTGAATCCCAAGGATGAAATTATGAAGCTGAGTCCTAAAGATTGCGTTACAATCCAGAAAGCAAGAGAGGATAAAAGAAAAATTCCACCAATGAGGAGAGAACCTAAAGTGGGAGAGAGTTCTCATCATGCACAAGTAACAGTTGATGCCAGCTCCACTGAAATTGCAACTCTGAAGCAAGAGTTGCTTGAGTTGAAGGCTAGTTCCAAAGCACTTCAATGGAAACTAGGGCAAATTTCAAGATTGTCATCAACCTCCTTCAAGAAAATAACGAGCTTGAAGGGTGCTTCCTCTAGTTCTCCAATTCCACCTAAAGAGAAAACAACAGAAGAGAAAGAGGAAGAGATGACCATTTAGATGGCAAGACAGGTTCTCAGGAGGTACAAAGAGATTATGGATGAGGTGGATGCAGAAGAATCCTCCTCAGAATCCTTTGTTAGTGGTATCCCAGAACCACTAATAGTTGAAATGGAAGATGAGCCTCCTACGATTCCTGTGGATGCTCCAGTTTTTTGCCCTCATCCTCTTGAGGTTGTGCAACTTGATGACTCGGAGGAAGAGCTTGAGGTATCCGAGACTGTGGATCTCAGTGACAAGGAAAATTGGAAGATTGTTCCTTCCAACCATGACAGTGATCTTCATAGGCCACTAGATCCACATATTTTATCATGCATTTCACTTGCATCATGTATATTATGCTATGTTTATGTTATTGACCGTTGTTGTTCACTTTTGTATTGATTAATGAATATCAGTTTCTTTTGCCATTTTGTCTCTTTATGGTATTTACTTCTGTTATCTTTATTGCCTTTTCGAAAGTTGACAAAAGGGGTATATATATATATATATATAAGAGTTTGGAGTTTGATATTGAACTTAAAAGACAAAGACTTGTGATTTTAATTGAACTAACAAAATGTGACAAGGCTAAATCCCTTGATCCAAATTTTGTATATTTGTAGTTGGTTTAAATTTTAAACTGGTGCATTGATTGAGGGGGAGTGCAAACTCTTTCCATGTTTTGTCATCATCGAAAATGGGGAGACTGTTGACTCTTAGTTTTGATGATTTAAACAAAACATGTGAAATAGTTAAGTAATGCACGTTGCAGCTGAAGCTAAGCACGTATAGATATGATCAAGGCGTGTTGTATCAGTTGCAAGTCAAGTTGATCATATTCAAGGTTTCTAAAAATATCACGAAGCATCGGATGCAAGTCACGTTAACGAGGATCACTTAGTAAACAGAATGATCCTAAATCATACAAGGAGTGTTTTACATGGTACAAGCCACATTATGAGAATGTTGAACTCATTGGATGGATTGCAAAAGCATACAAGTCACTTTGTGAGGTATGCAAGTAATGTTATGACGAAAATAAACTCCCTGGACTGACTGGACACGTTTACGAGTCACGTAGTTCAACATACAAGTCACGTTGACGGAATGTACATTAGACCTAAAGTGGAGTTTCAAGGCAATATTCACGTTTCAACTTCTGCAAGTCACGTTGAAAAAACAAAGGAGACACCTTTGAAGAAACAAGTCTACGCACGTTGCAAAGTGTGCAAGTCACGTAGATGGGTATGATGTCAGCTTCTGACAAATTGGTGCCTCGGGATTCAAATTTGAATATTCCTGACATATTGTACAGTGTCACGTGAAGAATCAAAGATACGATCTTTGAAGTTCGTTAATGCACGTTGAAGCCTGAAGTTTCTAGGTTCAATGCACACTGAAGGATGATCAAGACACATTACAAGATATGTAAGTCACATTACACAAAGTGACATTTGAGGTAGTGGCATCTGAGTGGAATACAAGTCATGTTGCAAGAAGTTCAAGTCACGTTACAGTAAGTGACATTTGAGGCAGTCGCGTTTGAGATGGATACAAGACACGTAGAAGAGAAACAAGTCACGTAGCATCTCAATAAGACATATACAATGCATGTTGTATATGATGCTATGCACGTTATAACTGCTAATGTCATAAAATCAGAGTTTCTCTTTCATCTCTAAACGACAAATTCAAAACCTACAACGACTACATTTTGAAGACCACCTATAAATAGAGGTCCTCACTTTAGAGGTACAATAGAAAAATTTTTGATAGTGTGCCCCAGCTTTGCTATTCAATTTCTTGAATTTCTCTCTCTAAGCTTTATAAAGCTCTTACATTCCAACCAAGCTCTTATTTTGCTATTTGCTTTCTGAGTTGAAGTGAGATTAAGCAAGTGTGGTAACCCAATCTTGAAATTTTTCTATTTTTTTTTTAATTCCTTAGTTTTCATGTACTTTGATTATTTGTGGTTTATTGCATACTTGCATTGATTGATAAATGTTTAAATGTGATTTCATGCATACTTTGAATCTTTGAGTTTCAAAGGGGGAGTTTTGTTTTTCAAATGATTTGATTGAAAAATGTATTTACTAAGGAGGAGCTTTTTGTGCTTAATAATTCTTGATTATTTTCTTTGAAAAAGAGGGAGTATTTATTATCTTTGCATGATTTGCATATCCTTTTTGATGATTACAAAAAGGGGGAGAATGTTGCATAAATTCTTATAATTGGTGTCAATGTTGATTTGAACATCTTGCTTATTTATGTGTTGAACTAACCAAATGACAAGCCGTAAAATCCTTGATCATACTATTTGTTATTGTTGAAATATTCAAACTCGTGAATGTTTTGTCATCATAAAAAGAGGGAGATTGTTGAAACAAGGGTGGTTAACATTTATATCCCTTTGTGTTTTGATGATGAACAAAATTGGATTTTGATTCTTAATCATTTTTGTCACTGATGTCGCAAGATAAATCTAGTAAAAGAATAAACAACTCGAGTAAGAAAGATGCCCAAAAGATGCGGATCAAGTGCTACAACTCGAGTGAGAACATGCATAACTCGAGTTGTTAAAATGTCATACAACTCGAGCTAAATAAGGCTAACTTGAGTTAAATTAAGGATAACTCGAGTTAAAATATGACTAACTCGAGTTAAATAGTCTGGAGAAAATTTAACTCGAGTAAACACTTGTATAACTCGAGTTACCGCTTGGAGGCAAAGCCCGACACAACCAATGATCAAATGTCAATGTTCCAATGGTCGGAAAACATGGATAACTCGAGTAAGCATGAAAAGTAACTTGAGTTACACATTTCATAGGTCATCTTCTACAAATAATAACTCGAGTAAGAGTAAAAGATAACTCGAGTTAAAGGCTATGTTAGAGCATTAAAGGAAGGGCTGCTCTATCTCACAACGGCTACATTCAATCCTCCAACAGCCATATTGACTTGGAAATCTATAAATAGCATCAAGACACATCAGAGTTGTTGTTGTTCATCACTTGCAAACATCTTACAACAACATCAAGCCTTCTCTGGCTCATATTTGCAAATCATCCACACACCTCTCAAGAATGACTTTCACTTGCAAATTTATTATTTCTTGAGAGTGTTTATTATTCAATTTGTTCTTCCTTATTGATAATATCTTTGTATTTGAGAGAGGAATAGTTTTCTTGTTTGTCTAAAAAACAAGGTTTGTACTGGTAGAGGTTTAATCTTGCACCCATTGGAGCAAGAGTTTGTAAAGGTTTAATCTTGCACCCTTTGAAGCAAGAGATATAGTGGATTCAAAATCTCAAGGGGAAGCTTGAAGAGTGGACGTAGGCTAAGAAGGTCGAACCACGATAAAAATTGGCTTTGATTTCTCTATTCCTTCTCTCTTTATATTTATTGTTTATGTGTTGTCACGACCCATTACCGGGACCATGACCGGCGTACGAGGCAGACCGTCTATGGAAGTCCAGCCCATCTTGCACAAGCCTTCCAAATAATCAGATGTGCTACCCAAGCATTAAATTTCCAAAACATTTATTTGGAAAATATTTAAGATAAGCAAAAGAAAAGTAAGAACAATTTATCCAATACACACAAACAATAAATATAAAGAGAGAAGGAATAGATAAATCAAAGCCAATATTTATCGTGGTTCGACCTTCTTAGCCTACGTCCACTCTTCAAGCTTCCCCTTGAGATTTTGAATCCACTATATCTCTTGCTTCAAAGGGTGCAAGATTAAATCTCTACAAACTCTTGCTTCAATGGGTGCAAGATTAAACCAACACAATCTCTTGCTTCAATGGGTACAAGATTAAACCTATACCAATACAACCCTTGTTTTCTAGACAAACAAAAAAACTATTTCTCTCTCTAATACAATGATATGATTGACAATGAAGAACGAAATCAATAATGAACACTCTCAAGAAATAATAAATTTGCAAGTGAAAGTCACTCTTGAGAGGTGTGTGAATGATTTGCAAGTTTGAGTAAGAGAAAACTTGATGTTGTTGTAAGATGTTTGCAAGTGATGAACAACTTCTCTGATGTGTCTTGAGGCTATTTATAGATTTCAAGGTGAATATGGTCGTTGAAGGATTGAATGTAGCCGTTGTGAGATAGAGCAACCCTTCATTTAATGTTCTGACATAGCCTCTAACTCGAGTTAGATTTTTCTTTTACTCGAGTTATCCTTTGTAGAAGATGACCTCTGAAATGTGTAACTCGAGTTATTTTTTATGCTTACTCGAGTTATCCATGTGTTCTGACCGTTGAAATATCGACATTTGATTATTGGTTGTGTCAAGCTTCGTTTCCAAAGTCTAACTCGAGTTAAATTTTTCCCAGGCTATTTAACTCGAGTTATAATTATTTTAACTTGAGTTATCCATTATTTAACTCAATTTGGCTTTTATTTAACTAGAGTTGTATAGCATTTGAACAACTCGAGTTATGCATATTATTACTCAAGTTGTAGCACTTGATCTGTAGCTTTTGGCCATCTTTCTTACTCGAGTTGTTGATTCTTTTACTCGAGTTATCTTGCAACATCAGTGACAAAGTGATTAAGAATCAAAACCCAATTTTGTTCATCATCAAAACACAAAGGATATAAATGTTAACCACCCTTGGTTCAACAATCTCTCTCTTTTTGATGATGACAAAACATTCACGAGTTTGAACATCTATTCAACAACAACAAATTATATGATCAAGGATTTTATGGCTTGTCATTTGATTAGTTCAACACATCAATAAGCAAGATGTTCAAATCAACTTTGATACCAATTATAAGAATTTATGCAACATTCTCCCCTTTTTTGTAATCATCAAAAAGATATGCAAAATCAACACACTCCCCCTTTTTTCAAAGAAATCA
>CAODLS010954442.1:0-19176 GCA_948243855.1 Flueggea neowawraea | reverse complement strand
TTAAGCCACTAATTTGATCAAGTCATATAGATGAGGAATCTGTTGTCAACACACATCTGCCACAAACAATCTTTTTTCGGTACCAAAAGAACAGGAATTGTACAAGGACTCATGCTCTCACGAATGTCGCCAACAACTCCTTCATTTGTCAGCGTAACTCCTCATGCTCTCGTGGGCTTATTCTATAATGCGGTATGTTAAGCAACTTCGAACCTGGCTCCAAGTCAATATGGTGTTGAATATCACGTATCAGAGGCCACCCGTCAGGAAGTTTTTCAGGAAAACGTCATTGAACTCTGCAATTAAAGGAGCCATAAATTCGGGAACAAAATCTGCTTCAGTCACCTCCTTTCCCGATAACATACACCCAATCTCAGAATCATACAATGCCTCCTCAAACTGAGGCATAGACAACAATGCATAAAAGTCACTACTAGACTTGGGTTGTTCAACAACTTGTTTACTAGGTAACAACATGATTTTAACCCCCTCAAACATAAAGCTGTAAGTGTTAGAACGCCCATCATGATACACACTCCGATCATACTGCCAAGGTCTACCCAATAACAAGTGACAGGTATCCATAGCTACTAAGTTCCACATTGCATCCTTATTCTTCAACCCAATAGAAAAAAAAAAGCTCGTTTAGACACATAAACCTCACCTCCTTATTTCAGCCACGCCAATTTATAGAGCTTAGGGTGTTTTTCAGTCTTACCAAGGATGGTACAGGTTGACTGGAAAATGTTAGTGCGCAGCCAATCATCAGCACTCGTAGCCTTCGGTGTCAAACAAGACTGTCTAAACACCAAAACGCTCCAATTTCGCCCTCAACAATCACTTCGTCGACTATTTCCTCATCATAAATTGGATTGCCAGACAACTCAATTTTGTCCTCCTCATAGTTGTCGGTGTCAACAAACAACGCCTCAGGTTGTATGCTGTCATGAAATTCAAGAATTTCAGCTCCCATACATGTTTCCCAATGCCTTCAGTCATCCTCTACCACTGTTCCGCGACGCCTCCAATGAGCCTCAACTTCATGATCATCACCCTCCTCGATGTCACCGTCCTCAACATCAGAGTTTACCCGACGAATGTTGTTGCCATGCATTAGATTCACTATAAGCTGATTATCCATCATCACAACCATCCTCTCTACAAGCTGATCAACAATCAGTTCTAGCCGTTCGTCAAAGATCTCACAAACCTGCTACTCCATGTCGCGTTCATACATGTCCTCGACATGCTGCTGTCTTCTAGACGACATATGTTCACACTGGATCAGTTTTGTATCTGATATCAAATGATGTAGTGGAAGCTATGAAAATAAAGGATAACTAATTGAGTCTGTTGATTTGCGCAAAAATACCGGAAACAACTCTTCTATAACTTATTGATTCTAAGAATACCCAGAAAAATAGGCATCAAAGATCATTGATTCAATAAAGAATACCAAAATTTGGAGATAGAGCAAAGACGTGGATGCCACAAATAGAAGCATAAAACCCTACCTTGATTAGGAAACCTAATCAAATGCAAACACTAAAACCTACATAAAATAGGAATATACTTCTAGTAGAAGTAGGATCATAGAAAATCTTCTTAAAAAATCCTACAAGATTTACATTAATAATTAAAAAACTAAAGTAATATAAAATATTAAAGAAAATAAATTTCTTGATTTTCTCATCCTTCATCAACAACCCACTTAATGGAAAACCAAATAGTTCATACTTCAACAACTAAGACATATCAAAATTCAATTTTTGAGGACAAATAGTGAAGAACAAACCCATTGCTTTCAAAAAATTAAGGAAATTGATTCACCTATTAGTGATAATCAGGCAAATCTATCAGGAGGACTATACATTTTTCATCTATGAGATGATGTAGTAGCGCGCTGACACATTATGTAAGCTTACATGGCAAAAGTTGAAAAGTAAAGCTTTGAAGAACATGATTATATTATATACATTATCAATTCATAAATCAAGAATTCAAGCCAACAAGTTGAACATCTTGTTGGGCCCAAACACATAAACAAACCCTCACAAGAAAATAAATAGGTTAAAAACCTTTGTCGTCCTTATGTTATAGCGTAATCTTCTCTCTGATCCTTAAGTTTTGAAAAAGCTCATCTCCCATCCTCGAGGTTCCATGAAACGTTCAACCATTTTTCCAGTGTTAGAGAATCCGTCGATTTTGCTGATGTGGCGTGAAATTTGAAATAAAATAAATTTTAATGACCAAATTACCCCTTGCACAATTGTAAGTTCATCTTTCACATCAAATCTAAAGAAAACACCTGCATCTCTCAACATTCCATCTTCTCATTTCTCTAAACATTACTCGTAAACAATAATTGTACAAATAATTGAAACAAAAAATCTATAGTTCCATGATGGTTGCTGTTGTTGGCTTAAAGCAAGTGATAAAAAAATGGGTTGGCTCTGAAACAGGGTAGATACGAACCCAAATAAAATCAAACCCTAATTCCCATTTTCATTGGTTCTTTCCACTCACTTTTCCCTCCCCTCTCTAATCGATTGGTTCACTCCTCTCTCTCTCTCTCTGTCTTTGCTTGATCCTCTGTTCTACTATATGTTCTTAAGTCGTCTCGTTTTGTCGTTGTCACCACCTTTCCAGTTGTTGCTGTCACTTCTTCTCAACTTTAGAGTTTGGTATTTCATTTGATGTGTGTGCCGGTTTTTGGGTTGGTGGTGGTGGGCGGATTTATTTTCTGAAATATGGTGGGTGGTTTGGTTGGTTGCTCGGATTTATTCTGTTTCCATTTATTGCCCACTTGGTGTTTTCTTGTTCCTGGGATTTGAAAGTTGTAATTTTGGCCACACAAAGTTCCGATTGCAATTAAAATCAAGGATACCAAAAAAAAGTTTGGGGCTTATTTGGCTAACTGGGTCTTGCCCATTTCTTTCTTTTACATATTGTATATTGTATTCAAGAGAGAAAGGTTAGTTTTTTTTCGTAATTTCGTGAAGTGGGTGTTGATTAATCTGTTGTGATTCTTGGTGTTGGAGAACTCAAGTTGTGGTTTAACGAAGTGGATATGAGATGGCATGGGAGTTGTGTTGTTTAGGGTTTAATGCACGCTGGGAGTTACTTCTTCGTGTCATCTTTGCCGGGGTTTTTGTTTGGGTTCTATCTAACTTATCCTTCCATTGTTTATTTAATAGTCATTATTTGTTGGGAATGTTTGTGGTTACTGGGTTCTTGTCAATGTCCAATTGGATTGATGCTTCATTGTGATAATGCTTCAATTACATATATTCTTCTTGCAAAACTACTATACTATTGAACTTGATTGTTTAAATTAATGAACTCGAGAGATTAAAATACAGAAAGAGAGAGTGTGTTGAGAAAAGATTGAGGAAGGAAGGGATAATGATAAAATATATTTTTTGTCAAATTCTGTTACATATAACGAATATGGACGGATGACTGAAAGTTTCGTGGAACCTTGGGGATGGGAGATGAGCTTTTTCAAAACTCAGGGACCGGAGAGAAGATTACGCTATAACACATGGGACGACAAAGGTTTTTATCCAAATAAATAATAGAAAAAAAGAGAAGAGAACACAAGAAATTTTTAACGTAGTTCCGTTCCTCAATAGACCTACGTCCACGAACTCCGCTAAATAATATTATAATTTTTTGATGAACAAATTTGTAAAAACCCTCTCACTATTCCAAACCCAAGCCCAAGTTATATCTCTAATTAACTAACCCAGGATTTGTGATACCTAACAACTAAGACCCAATGCCTACTTATAAGGGAGATGCCCCTTTTTTATTCTACTTCTAAGCAATATGGGACCCTATTCCCAAACCCACTCCTAACCAATGTAGGATTTGGGGAATTTTTCCAACAAATCCTTCCTCTACCCAAATTTTCACATATCTCAATAGTTTCAGAAACTGAACTCTCTTTGCAGTCTTCGTCTTCTTCGTTATGCTACTTCCATTGTTAAGAGAACACCCATCCAAAAAATAAATATTTTCCCTTTCTTCTTTTCTTGCAACACCAATCTATCACCTTGGAAAACCTTGCATAACTATTTATCACCAACATACTTGTACCCACATGATGCCAATTCACCCAAAGAAATTATATTGGCTCTTGCACTAGGCACAAACTTTACATCAGCAAGTGTTTTGACAACACCATTATAGAGCTCCAATCGAACTCTTCTAATGCCTTCAATCTTCAACTTTGAATTACTCTCATTATGGATTTAGCCAAAATTTTCATCTTCCTACAAAGTGTCAAAACAAGTCGATCTCTACAAATATATATGTCAACAACAAAATCTAAAACTCAACAAGAATGATCTTCAACAAGATTAGCAGTAGTCAATAATACATCACTATAATCTTCAACCACCTTAATCGAAGAATCACCAACTCTCTACTTCCCCTTCATCATCCCTTGTAGACTCTTTAAGTCCTTAAATTATGGACAATGAGATTGCATGTGACCCGTTTCTGCAAAATAATAGCACTCAACAGTACTCATAACTCTCGGTTGAGATCTCGATTTTCCATCACGGCCACCCTTCATGCTATTCCTCCCTCTTTCACCATCCCTTGCAGCTATGAGTAATTGAGGACATCACCATCTTCTCTCATCATCCTCTCATTCTCCTTCAAGACCTTCATCACATCATTCAACTGCAAAGTGTTTTTTCTACTAACATCGTTTACACCAACGACTTGAAAGATTAGGCAATGATGCGAACAAAAGCAATGACTACTCTTCCTCCTCAATTTTATCACCCATATTCAATAGCTGACAAACTAATTGATTAAAATTATTAATGTGGTCATAAATATTACCTCATTCATCCATTCTAAGGGTATACAGATCCTTCTTTAGACACAATCTGTTAGTTAATGACTTTTCTAAATAAGTGTTCTCCAACTTCTTCCACAAAACTTTAGGAGATGTCTCCTTCAACACAGTCATTTAAATTTGGGGAGCAAGTGCTAACCTGATAGTGCTGACAACTTTCCTTTGGATCGAACTCCAGTTTTCATCTTTCATACCGCTAGGCTTTTCATCCTCCAATGCAATGTCAAGACCGTGCTACACCAAATAGTCTTGAATCGTGCTTTGCCATAGCGTGAAATTGCTCTTTCCATCAAACAATGGAACCTTATACTTCAATGTCGTAGTCGACATCTCTATAACTCTGCTTCTACTCTTTCTCTACTCTCCTCCCTGGAACAAAACTTTCGCTCTAATACCACTTGTTGGGGCCCAAACACACAAACAAACCCACACAATAAAATAAATAATAGAGAAAAAGATAAGAGAACACAAGAAATTTTTAACATGGTTTGGTCCCCTAATAGACCTACGTCCACAAACTCCACTAAAATAATATTACAATTTTTGGACTGATAAAATTTTAAAAACCTTCTCACTCTCCCAAACCATAGCCCAAATTACTTCTCTAGTTAACTAGCCAAGGATTTGTGATGCCCAACAATTAAAACCCAATGTCTATTTATAGGGAGAGACCCTTTTTTTATTCTACTTATTAGCAACGTGGGGCAAGGACTTTTTTCAAACCTACTCCTAACTAATGTGGAATTTGAGGAGTTTTCCCAACACATCTTTGCCACTGTCGGTATCAATTCATCAATTTAGAGCAGGAAAGGATCACATTATTCAGATGATTTCTGTTTGTTCAGTATTACAAAAATCTCTGCTTTCATTTATATATGTTTTGTAAAGATCATTTGAAAGAGTTTTCTATAATTTTTTAGCTTTAGTTTTCTGCAATTTGAAACGTTTCACTTTTAACTAATTCCAGTTAGTGAAGTGTTTAATTTGTTTTTGAACTTTATTTGCGGGGTTTTATCAAAAATCTGATGTTTGAACTTTGGGTTTTATCAAAGATTTCTTGTCAATACAGTTCGTGAACTTTGGGAATACAATTTTTGCTCAAAAAATATTGCAATACTTTATTTATTTAATTATGCCATGTCACCAATCTATGTCAGCACCACACCATCAATTTAACGGCAAATTTCTGATTTTTTTTACCACTAAGTTAAAAGCAAACTGGACAATGTTATCTTCTTGCAAAGTCCTATTTCGGGTAGAAGTATGGGAAAACGCACAATCATCGAACAAAAAAAACAATTATTTTTGATAAATAGAACAGCACCTAAAAACTTTTCACAAATGCAAACATGCTGACGATTTGTAAAAATGTATCAATTTGATCACTGTTTGACGCCAGAAAAATTGCCTACACTTTGACCATGCACAACTGCAAAGCTGGTACAAAGAGTGTACAACACCAAAAAAATGCTTACAAAATGTGTACCAAATGATTACAGCCAAATATAATTATAATACCATTTTCAATAATTGTTGACTTCAGGGAAGGTGCAAAAAATTGATGCAAATGAAGAAGAAAAGTTGGAAAATAAAGTTGTTTAAGAAATCAAGAAATTTGGTGAATTGATGCACGTAAATATTGAGTTACGCTCGTAACCTGAAAATCTTAAACATTTACGCACGTGAGTCTTGGGCTAAATGAGGCAAAATCAAAGATATTTTGAAGGAGCAGACTTATTCATGTGAATGGATGACTTACGCATGTAAGTTTATGTTGCGCACGGATAAGCCTCGGAGAAGCAGAAGGCACTGGAACTCAAAGGAGTGAAGTTGCGCAAGCAAATACGGAACTTATGCAGGCAAGAATGAGTTTCCAACGCAAGTTATTAGGATTATGCACGCAAGAGAAGTGTCTGAATGTGAAGTTCTGAGCTAGAAGTAACCGTTATGAATGAAATTCATATCCAACAGTCTATATTTTAGACTTATACACATAAGTACAAACTTACGCACGTAAGTGAGCTGGAATGGTGAATAATTACGCACGGAAGCGTATAATTAAGCGCACAAATGTCCGCAATGAGAAGGTATGCATGTAAGTATTGGAGTTACGCTTGTAACTCTGGGTGACAGTGCTGAAAAATATTGCAACATCTCTCTAAGGGCTAGTTTTGTCCCCATCAACTAGAAATGGCCGCATCACAACTTCTCTGGTGATGGCTTAGTGATTGACAACAACGTGCAATTCTTGACAAAGATGACAACGCTCTCTCTTGTTGCTCTTGCCATCGCTATCTCCCTCTCTCTCCCTCTCTCTCTCGTATTGCATCGCCTTTCTATATCCCTCTATTGCAATTGCGCCGATGTTCTCCCTCAATCTGTCGTAATTGCACCACTGCACTCTCTTTATCTAGGAATAGTGTCGCCGTTCTCTCTGCCACTTTATCTCGCACATCGGCGGGCTGCTGTTCTCTCTCTAGTTTGTTATAACGCCGTCAGCACTCTCTCTCTCTCACTCACCTAGTAATTAGGTTAAGAAAGGGGGTAAGAAGCCTAATAAATTTGAGGAATTTGTGCAATTTTAAATCAGGTTGTTTCATAATTCAAAATATCATAAATAAAGTTGCAATTAAAATCATAAAAGAAGGCCTACCGTGAAGTTGCCCCTCAAAGAATTCGTCGGTCATGTGTTTACCGCTCACAAAAATTATGGGCTCATAAGCATATGGGTGAACTTAATTCGGCCCCTTATCAACACAAGCCCAACTTTAGGCCATCTTCTTTTGTTTTGGTTTAATTACACAAATCGTTAACAAAACTGTGGTAATTGTAAGATTTTCATTTTGTTACATATATTTCAACTCAAAATCATTTTTCAACAAAAAACCATATCTGTTTGGAAAACAAAGGACAGAGAGACTTTTGAGATTGTTGGAATGTCACCGCCGTCGTCGTCGCTCCAGATATTGTGGACTCCGATCATCGCGCCACCACATTGCTTCCCTATGCTTCAATTTTTCTGCCACTCTCCTCTTATCCACTTTGCCTTCATCGATTTACGTTGGTTCTCCTCCGCTTCGCCTTTCGTCATGCGTTGTCTTCTCCTCCATTTTCCTTCGTCAATCTCGATCTTTGTCATGGAGATTGCAATCTCTGCCAGATCACGACATCGATCTCAGTTGCACGCGACTTGGTGGGTATAAACCACCTCCCTCGCATGTGATTGGCGGTGGCTAGGGTTTCACAATTTAGTTGCCACAACTGAAATTTTATCTTTGCTCCCTAAGATTTTGCAAAGTTATGAATCAGTGCTTAATTTGATTTAGAGACTTAATAGTTGTAAAAAAAAGGGAAATATACTTCTTGAATACTAATTAGAAACTAATCGAATGCTAATTGAATACTTGCATAATTTCTCAAAACCAATTAAATACTAATTGAAAACTGGTTGAATATTTTTTGTAAATTTGTTATGATTGTTATTTGAATATTTGTTTCTTAACTACTGATTACCATTCGAAAACTGATTAAATATTAGCAAATACTATTTGTAGAAAATTTTAAATATGAATTAAATATTTTTTTGAAAAGTTTTTGAACACTGATAGAATAATATTTGAAAATTGTTTGAATACTGAATGAATACTTTTTGTAAATATTCTTGAATACCAATCAAATGCTACCTGGATACTGATTAAATACCAATTGAATAATTTGTCATTCATCTTCCTTTTTTGTTATACATATTTTGCATAAATCACTTGGTTTTCAATTTTTTTTCAACCAAGATCCAAATGATTTTGGTTTTTCATCTCATATTTAAAAAATATTATTATGGTATTCAATTGGTATTCAGATAGTATTTAATTGGTATCATGGTATTCAACCGATATTCAGATGGTATTTAACTAGTATTTTTTGAGAAATTAATTTCTGAGTCCCTGACGTTTGCCCTAATTAGTAAGTCAGGACTCATGTTTTAAAATGTTCCATACACATCCTTGAAGTTTAAAACTGGGTTGTATTGAAGTCCAACTGTTAGTAGTCCGTTATTGAGCTGTTAACAAATTACTGACGTGTCAAGTGATTCATTTAAAATAAAATTTAAAGACAAAATTGCCCTTGAAACCCAGAATCTATATTCTCTTCTTCTTTTTCTTGAGACCTAAAATCTATGTTCTTCTTTTCAGAATAAAAAATCAAACTGAATTCAATCAGTCGAACTTGCAACAAAATGAAAACTGTGATTGTTGCTCCATCACTTGAACACATATCAACTTGAACTCTTTAAATTACTGAAAAGAAAGCAAATTCCAATTGGGTTCAACCAAATAAAGTATGAAACTTTTCTCTGCCAATTTTAATAGTAACACATCAACTATGTTTCAACACTTTCTTATCTTCACTTCTTGTAGACCCTACAACCACCTAATGAAAGAAAAGAAAGACCCTCCATTGCCAATACCTCCACAGTTCTTTAGCTACAATTTCTTAAGGTTTTTACTGCTCCTCCAAACAACACCACAATCATCTCTTTGAATACCTGATAAAGATAGACTCTCTAACCCCAATTATGCATTCATTATTCAAACACATAGTAGGTTCTGTATTGAAATCAAATTTATCATAAACATCAAAATCTGATACATGAACAATAATCTCCAAAACCCATTGATCAACAATCTTTAAAAACCAGATTACATATTCAAAACTAGATTCAGATTCGAACCATCAAAACTTCACCTTAAGAAAAGTTCCATTCGAATAGATTACATTCTCCAAAACCCAAACCCAGGAGAACTCTCTCGCCCCCTCTCCCTCCATCTTTAATTCCTTCACAGACACACCACACCGAGTTACAAACACACCAACACCACCGTCACATCCTAATCACCAGCAACACTAGTCACCACCCATCAAGCCCGAAACCCACCACACCCAGTTACAAACACCACCTATTCACCATCATCACCACCATCCTTCAACTGAGAAACAATCGACCCCAAAATTCAATTTCACACACTGTTTAAGGAGATATAGATCGGCTTCCTCTTTGCCAGCGAGAGTTGGAGAAGTTAGGGTTAGGGTTTCGGAAGTGGGACTTGAATAGACTTACGGTTTCGGAAGCGAGATTTGAACAGAGTTAGGGTTTCGTGGAGGATCCGGACAATGAGGTAGTCACGAGAGCCACCTTCTTTGGGGAGCTTCTTCTCAGCTCTAGGCTTTTCTCGATCAGAGCCTTCTCTGTCGGCTTCTTCTCAACGTGCTTCTTCTCTGCTACCTTCGGCGCCACAACTTGAGGACAGACCGAGCGATGGCGGTGCATATCTCATCCAGCGAGGCAAGGCAGCGCTCTAGAATTGGAAAGAGATAGTCTGGGATTGAGAAAGAGAAGGAAAGAGAGAGGGTTTGGACAGATAGAGATAGAAAAATTGAGAGGAAAGAATGTGGTTTTGGAATTTAAGGGAGAACGTTTCCGTAAACATCCACTTCTGTTAACTCTGTCAGTTAAAAAACACGCGTGAAAAACTAACTTGCTATTTCTGAAAACACAAATACCGACCTACTAATTAGGACAAACATCAAGAACTCAGGAATTAATTTCCCTATTTTTTTTGTGAAGTCGATATTTCTATAATTTATATTTTTAATTTTCAGTCCTGCGCAAATTAAAAAAATAGGCTTGGACAGCGCAAATTAAAAAAATAGGCCCACACACGTAAAAGTTTTAAGACTTTTTGTGTTACTTATGAACCTGCCCTCTTTTTTTATGACTTTGCCTGAATCATTTATTTAATTGTAAACAATGCCTCCCTCTGTTAGACAAATCAACAATGAAGATGTGTCATTCTAATTCAGAGCTTCACTCATTTTGGGATCTTTCTATTAACAATGAATTAATAGAGACTTCAGTCGATATATTTTCGAAAAGTTGATCTTAACTTTAATAAGTTTAAAAAGGAAAAAAGTGAAAATAAATTTAAAAAATTCAATATCTTTAACCAGATCCATTCATAGTATTCAACCGATATTCAGATGGTATTTAACTAGTATTTTTTTGGAAAATTAATTTTTGAGTCCCTGACGTTTTCCCTAATTAGTAACCAGGACTCGTGTTTTAAAATATTTCATACACATCCTTGAAGTTTAAAATTGAGTTGCATTGAAGTCCAACTGTTAGTAGTCCGTTATTGAGCTGTTAACAAAGTACTAACGTGTCGAGTGATTCATTTAAAATAAAATCCCCCCCAATTAATTTTTCCTATATTTACAAATTGATCTCATTTTCTGAATTTTCTTTGAACAAATAAAATTTTAAATAAATCAGAAGGTTTACTTAACATTTATAATTAACTCAAATATACGAATAATTTACAATCGCATCAACATTATGGGAAAATAAGTTAATCTACTTGGTTTATTTCATGTCATGCCCCCATTGATCATACTTTTACGACAAGTGTGAAGAATTATGTTCACTTAATTCAACAACTGACAGGATCTAAAAGATATTCTCATATATTATATACTTATCTATGCAACACATATTGCATAGATAACTATATAATATAAAGGTAAAAAAATGTTCATGAACACACATATCCCTCAACGTAGCAATAAAAAAGATGTTCATGAAGTTCGTACAATACATAACAAGACTGATTAAATTCACTGCCTCATTATTATTATAATTCACGTCAGTTTTAATTATATACTACGATCATGCATGTGAACAGCCATAAAGATAAATAATATTGGTACGTACGTACCTTGAGAAGATTAAACACAATATTCAAAGTTTGTTGGAGGCTCTTGCCATCTCCAACAAGAATTTAACAACATTTGTATAACTACCATAATTTGTTTTTGATGATATTGATGATGAGGAGGAGGATATGTCCAAGTCAACCCCAAGACGTTGAGATGTCCACATAGAGTAAAGGCACAACAAGCAAACCCTAAATTCGCGACAAGTAATTACCTTAACAGCATATGTTATGTAAGCGTATCTAATTAATTAATTTTATTTCAAGCTAATTAAAGATTATAATATAAAAGGTGTATATTAGTGACGAATTTGTTGCATGAACTTTCCATAAAATGAGATATATGCATAATATATTCATTGGGGGACGTATACAGGTATGCATGTGTCATTGTGGTAAAAAAATTTGTTGGAGCCTAATCTACATGCAAGTAATATTTAGAAATTTTTGGATGTCATGAAGACAGCAAACAGGGAGACATGAAATAGATAATTATTTATCTACTAATTTATTTAATTGTAAGTAAGGATAAGAAGAAAATAAAATAAGGGTTCAAATCTTTAAATGTCCGCCAAGGATTGTCATGATAAGTATTTAATTGATATATTATCAATTTGTGAATTATATATATGTATGTATATATATATATAATACTTCTCTCTTACATAATTTATTCTATTAAATGTTAATTTTATTTTGAAACTCATGTCCGCTTACTAAGGGGCTGTATTTACATATGAATATATAAAAAAAAAAGTTTAATAGGATAAGCCTTCGTAATTTTAAATTTTGTGATGTAATAAAAAGAAATTTACTTTATCGCATGCAAAAAAAATTAAGGGGAAAAACATTATACTTACGTTAGAGAATAATCGATAACATTTACTAAATGTTCTCTGTATAGCTTCGTCAATCAGGATATTTTTTATGTAATTGAAAATATGGAAAACTATTGGGAGTATAAAATATTACCAATTTCTTTTTTTTTTTGTTTTGATAATGTATTTTTCAATATCCAAATTAACTTTTTTTAAAAATTAAAATTTCCTTAAAAATAAAGTAATAATTGATTTTTTGATAGGGTACTTATGCATAATCATTGAATTAACACTTTACATATGGTTCAATTATACCAGGTGTATATTTTTTACTAACCGAAAAAAAAAACACTTTATTTATTGTTAATCGTAACTTTATTAGTTGATAATGATGTCAAGAAACATTACAACGTTAATACGTTGTACCTTATGATGTAGGTCAATGTCATTTAGCACTTTCTCAGAATGTCATTTATAAATTTAATGCATCGAAGTCTTCTAGACTGTTTCCAAAAATGAATAAAATGTGAAGCAAGTAATATAGCTAAAGGCAATTGACCTTGGAGTATAATCACACATATATGTTACATGTAATTAACACACATATATTATTTTACAATGTTTGACCAATGACTCAAATTGTTAGATGGATGGTTGATAAAATTAACACCTGATTTTCAATGCCTTTGAATTTGGTTCCACAGATAGAGTATGCATTATACAACTTATGCTACTTCCCCTAAATCAAAATATTAAAAAATAACAAATTTTTGTTCGAAAATGGACATTTGTCAAAGTGATAGGTCATGAGTTAAGGGAGAAAAGAGAGTTGACATTTTTATTGGAAGCAAAAGAGCCATCTGTTTCATAATGTTATGTGGCTTAGTTTGTGTGGCCAATATTTAACAAATGGATCGATCCAGCTCGGAGAGTTTAGGGTATCTTCGTGTTTTAACACATGTCAATCTTAGGATATATAATCTGGCTTCATATATCATGTTTCTCTCGGTTTTTCTTTTGGATTTTCTTGTCTCCAAAGGCTTTTCTCCGCCATAATTGAGACTGCGATAGGCTAAAGTGCATCCAAGGTTTTTCCACGAATTTGTTTATATGATACAACACTATTTTAAATTAATGTTGGTACGACTTGTGACAAATTAAAAAATCTGATATTGTTAGACTTATAGTTTAATACTATTAGAATCGTCTCAAACACAAAAACTAGAGAATTTGATCGGGTGATTTAATTGATAAGGAAATAAAAACTTGTACATTTTTATAACTTAAAATCTCATGAAGAATACTTATAAAAAATATGTCATATATATATATATATATATATATATATATATATATATATATAAGGAAAGCTATTATATATATGACTAAAAATTTACAAGATGCTTGGATTAATTCATAAAAACTCCAATTGATGTAAGATTTTTTTATATCATGTTAAAGATATGCTATATATGACAAAATAATTAACAATATGCTTCATTATAATGTGATGAATTGCATATTCTTATACTTTCCATATTTCCTACTTGCTTTTGTCATTAACTTAGGCTCCCATATAAAACCCTAATAAACATGGACAATTGTCTCGGGCGATTCCGTGCTTCTTTGTTGATGACAACTAAAGTTGTTGTAGCTAGATTCGAATATGGCCAAACACTTTTTCAAACACAAAGAGAAGGAAATTCATAAACATTGAAATATTTTCTTCCTCATGATAAAGTACCATCTAACCACCTTACCGTCCAATCTCTCACTTTTGACATATACGAAAGAGGTCAACCACATAACATTTAACAAATTAAGCTTGGTTTCTTAATCAATTAGGAAATTCGAAATATGCTTTTAAAGGGCAGTATAGGCAGACACCATATTTTGCTTAATTTGGGTAATTAACACTTTAAGGAATTTGAAAAAATTTTAATTAGTTCAGTATTTTGAAAAAAAAATATGCTAATTATTTAAAAGTGAAATACGTTAATTCGGCAAAAATAATTACCTAGCGAATGGTGAAATTATATTAAACTAATCCATAAAGTTGTGGACTAGATGGTTAGTAGTTCAATGGCAAAAGTCAAAAAATTATTTTTGCAATTTTCTTAAGGTGGCAATTATTAATTCAAAAATGGTAAGTTAACAAATAATTAATTAATTTTTATGTCATTTTGTTAACTCCCATCGGTAATCGAACTCAACTCGTTAGTAGTGAAGTTGATTTCGGAATCAATGAATTACAAACCTATTGATATGACTAATTTGTTTAAGCCTTTTCTAATTACGCTTCTTTTCAGAATAATTAGTTCTCTAAATGCTAAACATTTGGGGAAAGAAAAATATCAGTTTATCTAATCAATTGAAAAATATTACTCCCTCTATTTCACAATATATATTTTTATAGGTGAATTGTTTTTTTTTCAAAATAAGTGACATTTTATAAAATCAAGAAAATTTTTACTATTTTGTTTCACAATTGTCCTTACATTAATTGTTAGTGGATTTTAAATTCAATCTACAACAAGAATAAATAAGGTTAAATAATAAATTATTACTATAATTAATGTAAATTAATCATTTTCTTAAATAACAATATTGTATTTATGTAACATTAATATATAAAATGATTGCCTATTTTGGTAGGGATTGCATTATTAAATAATGTGTTGACTTTCCATTTTAACTTCTATGATTATCACTGAACTGTCACTTTTCAACGTATAGATGCATATGACTTTCCATTTCTCTCCCGCCAAGAAAAATACAAACATGAGCTACATAGAAGGTACAAGCACTAGCAATAATGTAAGATCCAAATTACGAGTTTAAATTTGTATTAACTATGTATTAACAAAAATATTGTCATCATGGTTAAAAACTGAATTATTTCCTCCATCTCATAAAAATAGATTTATTAGTTTTTCACATAGAATAATAAAATTAGTTAGAAGCTTTAATTTTAAAAGAGTTTTCTAAAAATATCCTCAAAAAATTCAGTTTAGTAATTGATAATATACAATTTATTATGTATTTAAATAGAAACAATATACCTTCTTTGACTCTTTTTTTAGCCTAAACTTTCTTTTTCATCCATCTCAAAATGTTGTCTACTTTCCATTTTTATTTGTTAGTTTTAAAATGAAATTTCTATAATATCTTTCAATAAATACATAAAGATTATGTTTCACTTTTTGACTTTGAATCTATACTAACACAATCGTAATTTGCTTTCAAGACCAGTATCCTATTAGATCCTATTTCTGTGATTTCCATTGCATTTACGAAATAAGTTAACTCGAACAGTTTATTAATTCGTTCAATATATGTTTATTGGTTTTGTTCCATGGATACCTTCAAAAATATTAATGAACTCTAAGATGGTATTCTTTTTAAAATTTAAATCATTATTATTTAAGAAATAAAATTCATTTCAGAGACAGAATAAAATCAACAAACTAACTGAGATTTTGTGGTTTATAGGGGCCTTAACTCTTGTTTTGTACACCTCACATACTACTATGCTATACAACATTACAAAACAAGATTAAAATAAGAAATATGAATAAAATAACACATGATGGTTAGATTTCATACACAATATATTAAAATTGCATTATGGTCTATTTTAGGGAAGAGTTAGAAAGATACCTAGCACGAGGCCGGCACCAAATTCTGTTGACTTGGATATCGCAGCCATTTTCTCAATTATATATATCCAGACCAAAGCTTCTCCATTACCATCCACAGCTTCACTTTTTTCTTCACTTTTCTGCGCCTTTAACGACCTTTCTCTCACAAAACAACACACTTTCTATAAATCTTCACATCATCAAGAAGCTTCTTACAACTATTTTCATTAATTAACAACATGGGAAGAGCACCTTGCTGCGACAAAAATGGACTGAAGAAAGGTCCTTGGACTCCTGAAGAAGATAACAAGCTTATCACTTATATCCAATTGCATGGTCCTGGCAACTGGCGTTCCCTTCCTAAGAATGCTGGTATGTCTCTGATCCTATTTATATTTTATTTGTTTTCATCGAAAATTGAACTCTCGATCTTTTAATATAAAAATAAACTCCAATACTAATGAGCTACAAATCCATTAGTTTATTCTTATTTTATTAAAACGTTATTCCGTTATAGGGCTCCAAAGATGCGGCAAGAGTTGCCGACTACGATGGACAAACTACCTCCGACCAGATATTAGGAGAGGGCGCTTTTCTTTTGAAGAAGAAGAGACCATAATCCAACTTCACAGTATTTTAGGCAATAAGTATGAACCCTAATTCATCCCTTCTTCTCATTCTATTTGCAACTTTACTCTATAAATATAACCCGTGATTTTGTAGAGTAGTTTTTTTTTTTCTAAAAAAAAGAGAGACACTCAAAATCCAATACTTTTGTAAAGGAATGTAGCTATCAACAGATTCTAGATTTCATCTATCAGCTTAACCTCTAAAGTCGAATGATTCTTGATATTTTTTGCATTAAAATACTAAAAGTAATTAGGACAACATGTAAGAGAAGAACATAGTAGAAATTGTTGTTACTGTTTATTATTTTTTATATCGTTGTTAGAACCTAACAAAATTGATTTTCTAAATGTCAGGTGGTCGGCCATAGCAGCACGATTGCCAGGAAGAACCGACAATGAGATCAAGAATTACTGGAACACCCACATAAGGAAGAGGCTTTTGAGGAATGGAATTGATCCAGTGACACATGCACCACGTTTGGACCTTCTAGACCTATCTTCCATTCTTAGCTCAGCTTTGTGTAACCCATCCTCATTTTTGAACCTCTCAAGCTTAATGGGTTCGCAACCACTTCTAAATCCACAGATTTTGAGGCTAATCTCTACTCTTTCGTCGCTAAAACAAGAAAATCCTGAGCTTTACTTGCAACAACTACAAGAAAACCAGCTTTGTAACCTTTTGCAACAAAACCAATTACAAATCCCAACTTCACAACCCAATGAACAGTTTGATCATAATCTTGTCCAACAACCACCAGTTTTAACCCAAGAACAAGTCATGCAAGCTTATAATAATACAAACTTTTCTTCCCAAAATGGCTCTGATAATTTGGTGTCTTCAGGATCAAGTGACAGGTTGGCGACAGAACCAAATTACGGCTATTGCAACAATAATTCAACAAATCCTGACTGCTTTGGGTTCCAATCGGTTAGCAATGGTTACGGCCAGAATTTGAGCATTGATTCGGTTATGTCTACGCCTTTGTCGAGTCCGGGTCGGTTGAATTCATCCTCAACATTTGTTAACAGTAGCAGTACTACTGAGGATGAGAAAGAGAGCTACTATAGCAGCTTGTTGAAGTTTGAAATTCCTGAGAGTTTGGATATTGCTGATTTTATGTAAATATTTTTTTTATGAATAAAACTCACACTAGGGGGATTTATAGAACACCCAAGTTTTAGTGTTGTTTGTGGTTTTCGGTTTTTGTATTTCCAGTTGATGTTCATATATGGAATTCTTTTTATTTTTTTGTTATGATACATAATCTTTCCAATACAAATTTTATTTGATGTAATTATTCCAAATATTTTCTATAATAATTTAAGGAAGAAAACAAAATTACAAAAATGAGCCTACAGATTCCACCATTGTTTAAAAAAGTTCGAATTTAGATACGATAGAAAGTTACTGTATTTGTATAATAAGTAAAATTTCATGAAAATTTTTTTATATATTAAAAATTAATAGAAAATAAAAATGGTCCATCTATAAATTAAAGTATGGTCAAACTAATATGTAAATAATGACTTATACATAAGTTAGTAAAATCGTATAGAAGTATCTATAAGAATTTTTAGAATACCCAAATCTGAAACTGTGCATTGAGAGTTGCTTTTTAACCACAACTAAGAGACTTGATTCCCATCATCCAAGGTTTGTAATTTTTTATCGAAATTATATATGTTTATATTTGTATAAATTATCATTGTAAAAAATACAGTTTCTTTTTAAAAATAATTTAAATATTTCTTAATAAAACTGGTACACCAAGAGTTGACCATTTTTAGAACTGCATTATATTTTTATTGGAACTAGTAAGGAAAAACCTCACATTATGATTTAGCTTTTGCCAACAGTTCCAAAAAAATTATGATTTAGCTTTTGGAATTGAAAAGCCCGACAGAACTCAACAATAATATCACTAAAATGGCAAAATCATACTTTATTTTAATAAATAAAAGTTAGATTTCCTGGCTCATTGGAGTTAATATAATACCAATAAATTACACGTGTATCGGTTGAAATAATCATACTTGAGATTTCATAATAAATCGTTTCTTTCTAAGATTTTTGAGAAATTGATTAATCACTACTTGGTTTAACAGTTTAAGCATCAATTATTTCATCTCTCAATCGAACAAAGTTTGAAAATAAAATTGCTAGTGTTGTATTAACCCTGTTTAAAGCTCCATTCATATAATAATACCCATTCTTAGGTACATGAGTTTAAGCTGCAAGTATCAAGGACCATATGTCATGTTATCATCGATTAGAAGATCACCTAATTAGTGGATCACTACCTAACCCATACAATTCTTAACTGAAATTATTGCCGATGATTTTTATGCACAGTGATGCCATTACGAACAATCTTGATTAATATTTTGAACCACATCGGTTTGGTCTCTTTTTTTGTCAAACAATATGTAAGCATTGTAAGATTAACT
>CAODLS010954162.1:0-18255 GCA_948243855.1 Flueggea neowawraea | reverse complement strand
TTTTTTTTTTTAAAAAAAAGAGGCTATGAACACTTGCTAGTCAAGAACTTTGACAACACAGAAATAACAAAAGGGTAACACAGACTGACCATTGGCAAGAGCACACTAACATATCCATCTGACAATCTCAGTAATAATTCCCACTCGCCACTGGTGCTTCAGTAATTAAAAATTCAACATCAATATGTCAGATTTATGCTCTTTAAAGAAAAATAACCTAAGCAGATTAAAAATCCCAATAAAATTTTAGAAAGATTTTACCTGCCAGGCGAAACGTTTTACCATTTATGTCAATTTCAAAATCTGCACATTAAAAGAAAGATAAGTAATGTTGAAAAAAGAGATAACTAATCACCATCACACAACAGAGGGGAAAATTTTAAGTATAGGTGATGACGCAGACTTGCAACGATTAAACAAAGAGGAAGAAGAAGAAATAGAAGTGAGAGAGTAAGCCGAGAATGTAATATGCAATTGAATGGATTTGAGAAATATGGGAAGAAGGATTGGAAGCAAACGCAGAAGAATATGGGAGAATCAAAGCGGCGTCGGAAGAAGATGCAAACAAAAGCGGCGTCTGAAAGGAGTTGAAAGCGAAGGTTGAAGAAAGAGAAGGGTTTGAAGAACCAATAGAAGGGTTTGGGGGAGATTCAGATGATACGTGTAATAAAATTATGATGCCAGATGTCGAAATTTAATAATGACAAAGTCAAATTTTTGATGTCAATATTTACTACTTTAGTGTATATATATATATATATATACTAAAAAATAACCTTATTTTTTTCAAAAGATTTTTTTTTATTTTACTAAAATTTTTTTTGTATCAATCTTATCAATTTTAAATAAATTTTATACCAACTCTCATTTTTTTATACAAATTTTTCTTTTTTTTATTAAAAAAACTTATATCAACCTTTTTTTAAATAATTTTTTATCAATTTTAAGTAAACTTTATATTAACTTTCATTTTTTTTATACAAATTTTCTAATTTTTTCTTTTAATTTTTTTACCAAAAATAACCTTATATCAACCTTCATTTTCTTTTCATACAAATTTTTATGTATTTTTTTACTAAAACATAACTTTATATCAACCTTAAAAAACCTTATATCAACTATTATTTTTTTTTCATTAGAAATACACAATAAGTTAACTTAAATAAACATTTTAAAAATTTTAAGTAAACTTTTTTTTTCTCATGAAAACCAACAAAATCTGGGACCAAATCAACTTTTTCATACAACAATCTCTCCTTTAAAAAACAGATCGCAATATCAAAACAATATCAACTCCATTTTTAACTTAATATTAACATTGAATAAAAATCAACTCAAAATCAATGTAATATCAATTCAAAATCAACTCAATGTCAACTTAATAAAAATCAACTCAATGTCAACTTTGAATGGAAAAATTCAAAATCAACTCAATTTCAACTTAATAAAAACCATCTCAATATCAACTCAATATTAACCTTAAATAAACCTAACCACATATCCTAAATTTTTTTACAAACAAAAATAGAAATCAACCCAAAATTAACCTTTTGAAAACTTTTTTTAAACACTTGAAACAATCTAAAATCTAAAATAACAACTCTAAATAAACCTATAAAAAGTGTAAATAAACCTTAGATGAATTTGTCTTTTAAAACCTTAGATAAAATACAAATGTGGACTGATTTTAAGTTTTAATTCAATTTTTAAACTTTAAAAATAATTTTGTTAGAAGTCAGGGACTGAAGTGTAAAATACAAAAACAAACACCAGGCTAGGGTTTCTTCCGCCGCCCAAAATCACAACAGTCGCCGCCTTTAGAAGCCTTGACCAAACAGCCACCCGAATCCAGATTCGGCCACAACATAGTCAAAAGCGCGAGGAAGAACGAGCGAGGCGAGAGGAAGAAGACCGTTGGAAGGAGAACGAGCGAGGAAGAACACGACAGCTTCAGACGATGTGTGAGGAAGAAGATGAACCAGATCTGCGACACAAAATAGCATATCTGAGCAAAGAAGAGTAGATCTGCGGCGGAGAACTCCATATCGAAAGGTGAAGATCCGGAGAGAGAACAAGATAGATCGCGACAGATATCGACGGGGAGAAGAAGTTCAGCAAGCCCCAACGACTCAGAGCCTGAAAGACGAGGCGGACAGAGGCGGAGACGAGATGCAACGAGCTATAAGGAGATGCAATAAACAAGATCTGAAAAGGATAAAGTGGAGACGACACGAACCGAGACGGAAGAGGGAAAGGAGGAAGATGACAGAGCGGATGAGAGGATGGTGGGAAGGGAGAGAGCGGAAGGACAGACAAGAGAGAGAGAGGAGGGAGGGAGAGAAAGAGGAGAGATGAGGAAATACAACCAAATGAGAAAAAAAGAGATTAAATGACTGAATATTAATTAGGTCTGTATGAATTAAGAATAACATCCGTTTGAATTGTAATATGAGGGTTTAAAATTAAGAAAAAATGCCAACTACGGTGAGTTTGTAATAAGAGGTTCTAATTATCGCTACGACTCCAAATGCAACTAAACTGTTGGCAAAAAAAATGCAACTAAACTAATGACGTATCTCGTTGCGTACGTGCAGGTTTAATCTAGTTGATTTGACCGTACACAATGTCATGTAAATATGAACTTTTTTTCCAACATGTAGAGACGGACCGGAGGGGGTCCAGCGTGGTCCGATGACCCCGATCCGAGCCAACGGAACCCATATATAGGGTCCCGCCGAAAATTTTGCAGGACCCCCTCCTGCCGTGAATCACCGACTACAAACGTCTTGTTGATTACATTCCCAACCTTGTTTGCAAGTACATTATTATAGCCATTACAGGCCAATTGAACTAAGCTTAATTACTTCCATGTTCAAATTTCACTCTGCTAGGAAGCTTGGATTGAATCTACTATTTTGTCCCTCGAAAAGTTGTGAATTTCCTTATTGAAATTGTTCAATCAGAGTTGTGATTATGTGGATTTTAAATTTTGGTTGACTTGATGATTATTAGTGGGGGAACTCCTTGCCCTCACCCTGGATGTATATGGCTGGAGCAGAGAGGGTTGCACAGGGCATTATACTGGCACATTGAAGCTCGAGTGGCATTGGATCTTCAAGAGTTTATTAATTCGGTAAACTTCATTCGCTGTTGAGTTGTTTTGATTATTCTTTTCATGGTTATGCTCGAGTTTGTTGTGGTAATTTAGTATCTTGTTTGGATTCAGGCTACTAATCATGAATTACACTTTTTCATAGTTGATGAGGACTTTAAAAATTTTGAAGGCAAGTGGTCGGTGAAATCTGGGAAAAGGTAAGTCCATGCATGCAGTAAGAAAGAGTGAATGTTTGATCAGTTGTTTATTCTATTAGACTGTCTTTCACCCTTTCCTGTTTTTATTGCTTTGTATATGCAGATCACTCTCGATTTAGTATGTATTAAAATGCTTCATTTTCCTTTTGATTATGAGAGATGGAGTGAGAGTTACATATTTTGAGTCAATAAAAGTTTGAAGTATAGGAATTTCTTTGCCGAGCTGTGAACTGTTATTGCAGATTGAGATATTTCGTTTCTGTTTCAAGGATGTTAGCTCAGATTTTTTTTTGTACGCATCACTTAAAGTGGCATAGTTAATTTATGTTTAGAACTTAATATGCAGAGTGTATGATTGTTGAATTCTATGATGAATGATTTGTCTTGCTACAATTTGGTTATTCGCTTATTACTTCTATGCTTTATATGATCTTTATATTATCATATAGTGAAATTGTGCATCATCATGCATTCCAAGCAATGTTTCGCGTTTACATGCTTATCATCAAATCAGAATTTTTTCCGCAGGAATTGGACAACAATCTTGTTGTATGAAGTTAATGTGATACCAAGATTCAACTTTCCAGCTATTTTTTTTTTGGAGAGGATTATCAGGTCTAATCTTCCTGTGAATCTTCAAGCCTTGCCTTGTATAGCAGAGATAGATATTCATTCTGTTTTCATAGGTAACCAAACAACTACTTTCATATAGAGTGGACTTTCTCAAACACTAACTAACTATTTAGGAGATGGGTCGAAATAGATTAAAAGTGTTAGTAATAGATTTAATTAGACTGGAATGAAACATAATAGATTATAAAAAATTTAACTTGTTTGGGACGAATGAATCGTAAAAGATTGTAAATGAAATATTAATAAATAATTGTGTTTGTTTAGAATGGAAGAATTATGATGGGTTCATTAATTATATTTTAAATTTATACATGTGATATTAGATATTACTACATATTTTTATTTAATAATTCAAAAAATATTAATTCAAATCTTTATTTTTTATTCACTCTCTGAATAAAAATCGGACAAATCAAGGCAAATAAATTGAATAAAAATAATTTCATAAGCTCGGTTGTAGTGGTTATAGGTGCCTTTAGCTTTTGGGTATTTGACGATCCAGGTTGGGTTCAAGCTGCTGAAGAGCAACAAAACGGCTCGAGCAACAAGCTCTACTTCAAGAAACTAACCAAAAAGAAGAAAAGCCCTTTTAATCCAGGTTTCGTTCTGAATCAATTGGACATTGTTGTGTTTATTTATTCTGCCTTCAAACTTAAATCTTTTTTTCTGTCTTCCCTTGTGAATCGTTTTGTGAAGGATATGATCATTGTAAACTTTCGGATTTTACTTAAAACAAAATAAGAACTTTTGGATTTATGTGCTTGAATTGTGTTATTTTTTCAGAAAAATTAAAATCAGAATGCATATTCGTTAAATCTGAGTCATGATAGTCTATGCTCTGCCGATTGGAACGATTGTTTCCTTGAATTTTTTCGATAAGCAAGATCAGTTTTGGCTGTGATTTAGTCATCATGACATTGTCAAGTCTGCATTGGCTTTATGGTCATGGCAATTATAATTGTTTGTTTAACTAATGCAGACGGATAGAGTAGATGAAGATGCAGAAGATGGTGATGAAAACAATTAGTGGGAAGTTTGGGATCAAGGAAGAAGAATGGCTCTTACGATGCACGTCATATAATTTCTTAATTGAAGATCCTGTAAGGAGAATTATTTTCACCAAAATTGAGGGTATATTGTCACAAAAAAGATTTTACTTTTTTTTTAAACTCTCAACGCTTGCTAATATTCTATTTTGGAGTGTTAGAAATCTGTTTAAATTCAATACAAAATTCAACCCCTTCATAACTCCTCATAACCCTTCGTAACCATTCCTGCTTACTTTTTCATTCATCCCAAACAAGTATAAAAATAAAACATAAAACCCCTCTTAACCCTTCCCTTTCAATCAAAAACTTTTTTCCAAACATAGTGTAAATAAGTGTTCCCCTATTCCCACTAATTTCTCTTCAGCCATGCTATATAATAGTAAATTTAGAGTATATACATAAGACTTTTGTCATTTTTCTCAACTCTTTAAAT
The DNA here is from genome assembly GCA_948243855.1 of Flueggea neowawraea. Taxonomy (NCBI): domain Eukaryota; kingdom Viridiplantae; phylum Streptophyta; class Magnoliopsida; order Malpighiales; family Phyllanthaceae; genus Flueggea; species Flueggea neowawraea. Next base: position 12,828 of record CAODLS010954162.1, on the reverse strand, counting down.
ATTAATTCCAATTATTTATATGTAGCATTGTAGAACTTGATTGATCTTGCTTGAGCAAGAATTTTTTGTTTTTTCATGTAATTTTTGCTTTTTAAAAAAGGGCCCTTATATGAGTGGACAGTGGACACTATGGTATATGTAATACCCCACTTGTTTCAATTAGGATTCTGATAGCTCTCCGATCTAGTTTTGATTTGATCTTTGGGATAATTGGAGTATCGATTGATGATCTTTCGGTTTAGATGATGCTAATTATGTAAGGTTTGATGTTGTTAAGTTTCGAGAATGATTCGGGACAAGTTCAGAAGCAAGGAAGTCGGAAAAGTGGGTTGCAAAGCAGCTTACGTACGTAAGTTATGTTCCTTACGTACGTAAGATGGAAATTGACCTAACGTACGTGAGAGTGAAGTCTAACGTACGTGAGCTAGTTTTTCCTCAAGATTAACGCATGTAAGGTTTTATGTGACATACGTAAGGTCAGGTCTGATGCCTCTAAATGTGATTTTTGGCCCCGATAAATTATGTGTGATGCTTGCTAATGTACATAAGGGTCCCCTAATGTACGTGAGACTTAGATTAACGTACATGAGCTATGTTCAGACAGTCTTTAAAGCTCCCAAAAACTTGACTTCTTTCATTTAATCACTCCTCTCTCACTCAAATTTTTCTTAACCAGTCTGAGACTCTTCCTCATTGTTCGTCCATCATCCCTAATCATTTTCTGAGGTAAGATTATGGTACGACCCAAAAATAGACCATGACTGGCGTACAAGACAAACCGTCAAAGAAAGCCCGACCCATCTCACACAATCTTCGGAGATCAGGTATTCTATCCAGATTATTTAATTATTTAAAACATTTATTAAACCATCAATGGAAAATAATAAAAACATTTTATAAATAAAAGGGGAAATTACTATTACATCCCCGTGGTATATTTGAATTCGTGATTACGTCATTGTGTTTTGAAAAGGCTCCTACTTCGTCCCTGAAGCTTAACACCGTCAATTTTTCTTAACAGAAAGTGAGAAAGTACCAATATGCCCTCAATTGCTTTTTTCTTTTCTTTTTCTTATTTTTTTTATCTCTTTCCCTTTCATCCCCCTCCTCTCTCTCCATCACTGTCTATCTCTCTCACTAAAGCTCCCTCTCCCTAAGCCAGCACGGCCTCTCTCTCTCTCTCTCTTAGCCACTACTACACTACCCAACACCGTTTCTCTCTCTCTATCTTTCCCCTCTCTCTTGATCTGAACCAATTCTAAACCAACAACCAACACATTGTTTTCAACAAAAGCATAAACTAAAACCTTAGCAGGCTCATCATTATCCTCTAAAACATTCTTATCAGTTAAATCTTGAAGCAATTGAACAACATCAATGGCATCCTCATCAGTTAAATCTCACTCTCTTTGCAATTCTCTCCGTCTCTCACTCTCTCAATCATCTCTGGTTGGTCCGGGTACTTGAGGCGAGCATCGATGTTCTCCTTGTATCGACGATCGAAGGAAAGGATGAGTTTCTTGAAGGTTCGGAGGTCGAGGGCTTTAACGGTGTCATTGACTAGTCGACTTGGAAGAGGCCGAGAAATGGACAATTCGAGTAGAGCAGTGAAGGAGCTAGCAAAGTCATGCGGTAGAGCCATCAAGTGTTGACGATAACACGATTTGGGCTTGAAGCATTCTCACTCTTCTGAATTCTGGTTTATGCCCCTATGCCCTCACTTTTTGTTATTTTTTTCAGCATTTGAGAGGTGACGGTGAGTTCGAGTTTATGCCCTCATTTTTGTTATTTTTTAGGCTTTGAGAGGTTTGTGTGTGAAAATGAGTTTGGATTGTTGGAGGAGAAAGAGACAGACGAGGATTTTTTATTATGTTAAACTGTGATTTTTGCTTCCTGGTTGTTTTTTACATGTTATCGACTTTAATTATCAGGTTTTATCAGATGTGGGTTTGATTGAATTTTCTAGGTTTGATTGAATTCTCTTTTCCAATTGGTAAGAAATGTGATGATTTTTGTTTGTTACATTTAAAATTGAATGAATTTTGTTTTGAAAATTAGTGATGGAATCCATTTTGATCATTAAAATAAAATTTTGGTTTTGATCTTCTAGGTTTTGATGCAGAGAGAGGTTGAGAGAGAGGGAGAGATATTGAGAGAAAGAGGGGAGGGGAGAGAGAAAGAAATGAGCGAGAGAGAGAGAGAGAGAGAGACATAGATAGAATGGCAAAAAGGAGATGCAAAAGGCAAAAAAAGGGCAAAATGGTCATTTTTGCTATGTTGGCATGTGCCCCACATGCCAACTCAGCAGAGTTGATGTGTCACATTAATTTCATCTGATGGTGTTAAACTCCAGGGACAAAATAAGAGCATTTTCAAAACACAGTAGCATAATCACGAGTTCGAATATATCACAGGGATGAAATAGTAATTTCCCCTAAATAAAAACATATATATATGTATAGAAAAAATGTATATATAAAAGTTTAACAAAATGACATTGTAATATCATACAACCAAAATATAAAGTGTAAACCCAATAGCAACCTGATGTGGAGCTCTACTGCACAATATACAGAGTCCGACCAAAAGGACACTCACTATCAAAAGGAACGCCACACTGAGAACCAAAATGTTGGACGATCACTGGATGCCAAAAGTATACCTGGAAAATGTTAGGGGAAGGGGGTGAGATAAGTCTCAGTGAGGGACGACACCTAAACCGTTTTGAAAACCGTTTAAAAATATCACAAACATATAGATGTAATATAATATACAAATACTGACAATAATATTATTGAAACCATTTATACATAGTTACAAACAAAGAAAACAACATACGGTCAGACAATATGGTTAACAGAAAAATATTTATATAAATAAACATAATAAAGTTAAATAATGGGACTAAAGTCATACCTCAAATTATACGTGGACTACTGCCATGAAATAAATCAGTGTCAGACCTCAACTCATATGTGGACTACTGCCACAAAAATGAAATAGCTCACATGTGTTTGCACTAAACACATGGTTACCAATTTACCTTGGTAATTGCGCCTTCACAATGGTATACCAAAGGCTACACTTACCCCTGTAGTATAAGTGTCCCGAGTCAGACAAAAATGCACATACATACATACATACATACATATATATATATATTTTTTTTTTTTGTAGCAGACAAACATACAGAAAAGAAATAATTTTATGGAAAATATATATTTAATATTTATTTAAATATATATCAAAATTCGAAAACAAAATACTGAATAATATTTATCGCAGAAGTCAGATTATTAATTAGCCAAATAATTATTAGTCAGATTACTGATAAATGTCCAGATACAACAAAATGATAAGATTTTAGAAAATGCGGTTTAAGAGTTTTAAACCACACGTCACCCACCTAAAATCCAAAGTTAAACCAATCAAGCACCACTAGTAGGGGGCTGGTCTCGATGGCAAGTACAAGAAGCTGAAACAAATATAAATCAGACATGGTCAAAATATTATATTGGTATTGTGGCAATACTAAAAGTATGAAATACAAATGTAAATATAAATGCAGATATTCATTCGACGTTGAAAAACCTATTTTGATTGAATATTTATTGCCCTTATCTCAAAAAAATCGAATTCTACATAAAATTACAATCTAGTACCCCAACTTCTGCAAAATTGCATTTAAGTCTCCAAAATATGTCAAATTACAAATTAGTCCTCCAACTATCCAAACCACTTAATTAATCCTCAAAATATTTAGAAATATCAATTTAACCCTCAAAATATATAAAATATCCAATTAGACCCCACATTCATAAAATGTCAAAATTAGTTTATCAGAACCACTGTTTACTCGAGTAAGAAAAACCCTTACTCAAGTAAGACGTACATGAATGCTTACTCGAGTTAGAAAATTGCTTACTCTAGTGAGAGGCAGATGATTGCTTACTCGAGTAAGACGTAGATGAATGCTTACTCGAATAAGAATCTCATTTGGCCAAGAACGAACATAACCTAGAATTCATCCACTCCCAAAAATGCTATTAATCCAACTAATTCACCTCAAATCAAACTTATTAATATAGACTATTATTCAATTAACATCACTTAACAATTAGATCATTAGAAATCATCAAATTCCTCTCCAATCCATTCAAATAAATGAGAAACTTATTCTTTATTTGCGTTCTTATTCGAATTTAATCATTTCCATACCAAACCCAGCCTAATTTCGTGCTAAACAACCTAACTCAAATCATTTCATCAAGTGCCATAATTTCATACCCAACTACATTCGTCAACCATCAATCTACAACATTGAAAATCAAGTTCTAAAGAGTTCCATATGAACTAGAAGCAACAACTAGACTAAATAAGAATCATTACCTCAAATTCTTGAAGAAATGAACAAGGAAGCAAGAAGAACAAAAGGGAAATGATTCTGGGTGTCGAAGAAGTGTTTTGCTTGTGAAAAATAATGAACCAAAATGATAAACACATTTTTAAAGTAGTAACCAACTCCAGGAATGAGGCTTACTCAAGTAAGCCATATTCTTACTCGAGTAAATCATTCTTCAACACATAAATAGAAATGCTCTAACTCGAGTAGCTCCTATGTCTTACTCGAGTAAGACAAGGTACATTTTACTCGAGTTACACAATATATTACTCGAGTTGCATTATCCATTAATCGAGTAATCAAAGCTTGATCTTACTTGAGTAACACTGACTTTACTCGAGTAAGACATACATTCTTTCAAAATAATCATCAACTTAACATTTAAAAAATTGGAATCAAAATGGAATGGAACAAAAAATTAATAAAAGACTTAATCGGAACCAATGAGAAATTTCATACTTCCCCCTCAAAAGAAATTCGTCTTCGAATTTCCAGATAACCAGATTAAAACTAAAATCAACCTAAATCCCTAAATCAAAATCTAATCCAGATTCTTAAATACTAAAATCTTACTAACGTTTTAACCCACTCGAACTCAAATATGCAAACATGTAACATAAAATGAAAAAATGCAGAGAATGCAAAGGCAAAATACAGAGATAGAAAACAGAAGATACTCATAATGCAGAACAATGATGGCCTATGAACGAACATAATCAAAACAAGTGCAAATATATGCATCTAATCTCGTCCTCAGCCTCCTAAGTAGCTTTCTCAACTGCATGATGCCTCTAGATAACTTTCACTAAAGTTATCTCCTTGTTCCAGAGTCTCTTAACCTGACGGTCAATAATCCAGATTAGAGTCTTATCAAAAGACAAATCAGGTCTGACCTCAACAGACTGTGGTGCCAGAACATGTGATGAATCAGAGATATACTTCCTCAAAAGCAAAATGTGGAACACTGGATTAACAGAAGCAAATTGAGATGGTAACGCTAACTCATATGCAACAACTCCAATTTGGCCAATGATCTCAAATGGACTAATGAATCTAGGGCTCAATTTACCATTCCCAAATCTCATCACATCCTTCTTCAGTGATATTTTAAGAAATACATTATCTCTTACTACAAACTCCAAATGTTTACACTTAAGGTCAACGTAACTCTTTTGACGACTATGAGCGGTCTGAATCCGTTGTCGAATCAACCTGACCTTTTCAGCGGTCTCCAGAATACGATCAGGCCCTAGGGACTTCTTCTCATCAGCTTCAGCCAAACACAAAGGAGACCTACACTTCCTACCATACAGTGCCTCATATGGTGTCATGCATATACTCAAATGGTATAAGTTATTATATGCAAACTCTACCAGAGGCAAATGAAAATCCCAACTCCTAGAAAAATGCATAGGACACACTCTCAACATATCCTTAAGAGTCTGAATCGTACGCTTAGACTGACTATCAGTCTACGGATGAAAAGCAGTGCTGAAATCTAATCGGGTACCTAAATCCTCCAGCAGTTTATGCCAAAACTGCGAGGTAAACTAAGGTCCTCTGTCAGACACTAGAAAACTGGCACACCATGCAAGCATACAATTCTATAAATATATAGCTTTGCTAATCATGCAACTCCATATGTCGTCTTAACAGGAAGAAAATTTGCAGACTTGGTCAATCGGTCAATGATCACCCAAATAGAATCATACCCAAAAGATGTCTTCGGTAAGCCAACCACAAAATCTATCGTGATGTGATCCCACTTCTACTCTGAAAGAGACATCTGTTGCAACAAACCAGAAGGAAGTTGCTATTCAAACTTAACCTGTTGACAGGTCAAACACCGATTGACAAACTCACTTATATCTTTCTTCATCCCTGGCCACTAATAGGACTCTCGAAGATCTTGATACATCTTAATGTATTTTGGGTGTATAGAATATATAGAATTATGACCCTCGGTCATAATCTCCTAGCCAAATCACCCAAAGATGGTACGCACAACCTCAAACCAAACCAGAGAACTTTAGAATCATCTACAATAAACCTAGGTACATCAGATGACTTAATCTTTTCAATCAACCCTTGAATCTCAGTATCTTCCTTTTGATCATCTCGGATTCGATCTAACAATATGGATCTTACCTCAATATGACCAAACAACACCTCTGAATCATCAAAATGTAACTTAACTCCATTCTCTATTAACTTCTGCCACTCTAACACTACTGATCGTCTCTCAACAGAAATGTGGGCTAAGCTACCCATCGAATTCCTACTCAAAGCATCAGTAACAATGTTGCCCTTGCAAGGATAATATGATATAGTGCAATCATTGTCTTTTAGCAATTATAACCAACGCCTCTACCTCAAATTCAAATCTCTTTGCCCAAAGATATCCTTCAAACTCTCATGCCCAAAGATATACTTCAAACTCTTATGATCGGTGAAAATCCCAAAAGTCTCCCCATATAGATAATGTCTCCAAATCTTAAGTGCAAACACCACTACCACTAACTCCAAATCATGTGTCGGATAATTATGCTCGTGCTTCTTAAGCTGTCTTGATGCATAGGCAATCACTTTGCCATATTGTATCAATACATAACCTAAGCCAACTTTGGATGCATCACAATATACTGTGAAACCTCCAAAGGTCGACGTTAAAGCTAATACTGGTAAACTTGTTAGACATCCCTTTAACTTCTGAAAATTCTCCTCACACTTATCAGACCAAACAAATTTAACTCCTTTCTGAGTTAACCGAGTCATAAGAGCAACAATTCTAGAAAAATCGTGAATAAACCTCCTATAATATCAGGCCAAATCAAGAAAACTCTGAATCTCTGTAACGATCTTAGGTTTTTCCTAAAGGAGTACTGCCTCAACTTTCTTTGGATCTACTATTATACCCTCTATCGACACTACGTGCCTTAAAAATACAACTTGTTTAAGCTAGAACTCGTAGTTTGAGAAGTTAGCTTAAAGCTAATGTTCTCTTAAAGTCTGCAAGACTGACTTCAAGTGTTCTTGTGCTCTTTCCTACTCCTTGAATATATCAAGATGTCATCAATAAAAATATTAACAGACCGATCCAGATATCGTGTCACGACCCAAGTCGGGCCGGTGACCGGCGTACAAGGTGAACTATCTGTGGAAACCCAGCTCATCTCACACAAGCCTCATAGATACAGTTATTCTACCCAAACATTCATTTATCAAAATATTTATTTAATAAAATACGATATACAGAAAATAATATGAATATAATACTATCGAAATAAATATGAATCTGTCATAATATATTCAAAATACAAAAGTATAGCCCAATATCCCCACAGAAATCTGGTATGGAACTCTAACTACAAAATACAAAAGTAGAGCCCGGACGAGGGCACTCACTGAATAGCAAAGAATGCCTCACTGGTGACGGGGTGCTGAACAGATGCTGATGGTCAAAATATCTGCCAAACATGTAAAGAAGATATACATAAATAAAATGGGGTCAAGGCCCAGTGAGAAAATAGCACTCCAGATTGCCTCATACGTGCCTTACAAAGACATATTTGAAAACCGTTTCAAAATATATCGCACACGTATAAACAAAAAATATATATATAAATACACACTACTTATGTAATAGCTTTCAGAAAATATTTTACCAAAACGTTCACATACAGAGCAAACAACATGCATTCAGACAGAATCAGAGCATATATATATGTATAACAGAGTCATAGTACGGGACTAGAACATAAGGTATATAATAGTATTGTGGACTCCTCCACTAGACATAACAGATCATGTATCTGGGCGGATACATGGTAACCCATTTACCCGAGCAACGAAGGCCTTGACAGAGCATTGATATATCAAAGGTTATGATGCCTCGTAGCAAGGTCTTCCAGATCAGAGTATATATTTACCATAATATAACAGACAGCTATACAAAGCCGATCTCATATTTTCAGAAAACATATATATCCCAATATATGTATGAATAGAGTAAAAATGTTGGTTATTACAAATCACATAAGTCCGATTAATAATTAGCCAAATAATTATTAGTCAGATTTCATGCCATATCCCAACACATCAAAAAAGATATAAGTAGGAAGACACAAACTATGTGTCTGAAGCTGTCATTTCACTAACCTGAAATCCGAAGCAAATGATCTAATCAAACAACACTGGCAGGTGGTTGGTCGTGCTGGCAGGAACAAGAAGCTGGAACAGATACATACATAACGGATATCAAAAAAATGATGTTGGTACTGTAGCAGTACTAGATTAATGATATGCAGATGCAGACGCTCAGAAATGCTGAAACTCTAATCCGAATGATAAACCATCATTCACAACCCAAAATTTAAAGCCCACGTAAAATTATAGTTTGGTCCCCGATCAATGTAAAATTACGATCAAGTCCCCAAGACTCGACTAAGTTCAAAATAGCCCTCAAAGTACTCTAGAACTGCTAACTAGTCCTTGAGGTAGTTAGAATTTCCAAAATAGACCCCCACACAAAGAGGTACAAAGATGTGCAAAATTACACATTTGGTCTCTCAGAACAAAGCCTCACTAGAGTAACCAAAAGGGCTTACTCAAGTGACACCAACAACGGCTTACTCGATTAAGCTAGATTTGCTTATTCGAATAACCCGTGTTCATCACTTACTCGAGTGAGTCATCTGCTTACTCAAGTAAGACCCTGTCCAGAACATACCCAACTCGACCAAACCTCAATTTCACTGATAGAAATCAATACCTAACACCCACATTGACTCGACTCAAGCCCCTGAACTCAAATCTAGAGTCAAAATCATCAACACAACTCGGAAACACACTAAATCGGCTCAAAACGAATGAGTTTGAAACCCATTCACAAACATGTTAGATTTATATGAATCCAAGCCTACATTATGTGTTAATAGACTCATAAAGTCCCGAAATCACATCCCTTAACACCCATTCTAACAAAAAAAACCTACATCCGAACATAGGAGCATTCATTCAAACCCTAAAATGCACATTCATGCAAAATGATGGAAAATGAAACAATGAGAGGTTGAGAGATGAATTCTTACCTCACGAGACGTCTAAGAAGGAATGAGATCCAACCGAAATGGCTTCTGGACGGAATAGGAGTATTTTGAGTGAAGGAAGATGGAATGAGACTGAAGAAATTGGGTGGGGGTATATATAGATCCCTACCCGAAACGACACCGTTTCACACATTGGGTGCACATCTCACTCGAATGACAGGTCATCTCACTTGAGTGACACAAATGGTTACTCGAGTAACACGTTCCCAGGTGTTCATCATGTTCATCCCGAAACAAGGCTTACTTGAGTAACCAAATGGTTCACTTGAGTAATATATGCCTTATCTCACTCGAGTAAGCCTTAACCGCTTACTCGAGTAACCCAAGATCCATGTCACTTGAGTAACACACATTTGTTTACTCGAGTAACATAGCTCAACATCATAATTCACCCACTCAACACTCCAATCGATTCGGGCCAAAACCAAAAGCTATAGAGGGTTGTATCAGAATCCGATGGGATATTACATACTCCCCCCTCAAAAGAAATTCGTCCTCGAATTTCCAAGAAAGCCAAATCAACGCTGGGATCGAACCTAGATCTCAAAATCAACTAATAGATCATAGCACACCAATCTATGAATCTAAGACATTTCTAATACACTCGAACTCAGGTATGCAGAAAATGATGCCAGAGTATGCAGATACAGATGCAGAGACTGATACAGATACAAAAATATTATGCATAGACAGAGACAGAACATAATGCACAGACAAACAGAAGGATACCAACCTAAGAGTTTGTAGAATCAAACAATTGCGGATATCTATGCCACATCTCATCATCGGCCTCCCAAGTGGCCTCTTCAACTAAATGGTGCCTCCAAATCACCTTCACCGAAGCTATCTCCTTATTCCATAGTTTTTTGACTTGACGATCAATAATTCTCAATGGAACCTCATCATATAACAGATCGGGCCTTACCTCGACCGACTGTAGTGCCAGAATATGAGACGAATCCAAAATATACTTCCTCAAAAGGGATACATGGAACACCAGATGAACAGATGCGAACTGAAGCGGTAGTGCCAACTAATATGCCACGACTCCAACGCGGCCTATGATCTCAAAAGGACCAATGTAACTCTGGCTCAAATTGCCCTTCTTTTCAAATATCAATACGTACTTCATCGGCGATACTTTGAGAAATACATGGTCTCCGACTACAAACTCCAAATGTTTACGCTTCGGATCAGTGTAACTCTTTTGACGACTGTGAGTAGTTTGGATCCTCTGCTGGATCAGCTTGACTTTTTCAATAGTCTCGAAAATAAGATATGGCCTTAATGGCTCTCTCTCTCCTGCTTTGGCCCAACATAGCAGATATCTACACTTTCTGCCATACAATGCCTCGAATGGTGCCATCTCGATACTCGAATGGTATGAGTTATTGTATGCAAATTCTACCAAAGGCAAATGGGAATCCCAACCCCCAGTAAAATCTTTAGCACACGCTCTCAACATATCCTCCAAAGTCTGAATCTTGTGCTCGGACTGACCATCAATTTGCAAATGGAGGTTGTACTGAAATCCAATCAAGTACCTAACTCCTCCTGCAGTTTACGCCAAAACTGCGATGTGAAATGGGGTCCTCTGTCTAACACTATAAAGACTGGCACACCATGTAGACACACAATCCTATCAATGTACAACTTTGCCAAGTGTATTGCTCCATAGGTCGTCTTGACAGGGAGAAAATTTGTTGACTTTGTCAAACGGTCAACAATCACCCAAATGGAGTCATACCCAGCAGATGTCCTCGGTAGTCCCATTACAAAATTCATCGTGATGTGATCTCATTTCCACTCCGGAAATGGCATTTGTTGTAGCAATCCAGAAGGTCGTTGGTGCTCAAACTTAACCTGTTAACAAGTCAAACACCGGCTGACACCAATAGGATTCTCGAAGGTCCTGATACATCTTAATGTATCCTGAGTGTACAGAACATGTGGAACTATGACCCTCCATCATAATCTCCTTGTGTAGCCCACCCGAAGATGGTACGCACAGTCTCAGTCCAAGCCAAAGAACTCCAGAATCATTAATGCTAAATCTCGTCACCTCAGAGGACTTCACCTTCTCCACCAAACTCAAAATCTCAGAATCCTCCTTCTGAGCCTCCCTAATGCGGTCCAACAGAACAAGCCTCGCCTCAATGTGACCCAACAACACCCCTGAGTCATCAAACTGTAACTCAACTCTGGACTCCATCAGACGTTGCCACTCAAACACCGCAGATTATCTCTCAACAGAGATATGAGCTAAGCTACCTATCGAATTTCTATTCAAAGCATCGACAACAACATTAGCCTTGCCAAGATGATATGATATGGTGCAATCATAATCCTTCAGCAACTCTAGCCAACGTCTCTGCCTCATATTCAGGTCTCGTTTTTCGAAGATGTACTTTAGACTCTTATGATTTGTGAAGATCTCAAAAGTCTCTCCGTATAGATAATGCCTCCAGATTTTTAGTGCGAACACCACTCCAGATCACGCATCGGATAGTTCTGTTCGTGCCTCTTAAGTTGTCTCAATGCATAGGTGATCACTTTGCCACGTTGCATCAATACACAACCTAGGCCAACTCTCGATGAATCACAATACACCACAAAAACTTCAGAGCCCGATGGTAACACCAACATTGGCGCACTAGTCAAATACTTCTTTAGCTTCTAGAAACTACCTTCACACCTATCAGACCAGACAAAGTTGACTCCTTTTTGCGTCAACCTATTCATAGGAGCTGCAATCCTTGAGAAATCTTAGATAAACCTCCTGTAGTACTTGGTTAAGCCAAGGAAACTCTGAATCTCTGTAGCGGTCTTAAGCCTCTCCCAATAGAGTACGATCTCCACTTTATTAGGATCCACCAAAATACCCTCTCTCGACAACACGTGTCCGAGAAACGCTACATGCTCGAGCCAAAACTCGCACTTAGAGAACTTAGTGTAGAGCTGGTGTTCTCGCAAAGTCTGCAACATCTACCTCAGATGGTCCTCGTGCTCCTCTCTACTCCTCTAGTAGATCAGTATGTCATCAATGAAGACAATGAAAAAATGATCTAGGTACGGCCTGAACACCCTATTCATCAAGTCCATAAATGTTGTGGGGCATTCGTCAGACCGAATGACATCACTAGAAACCCATAGTGGCCATATCTAGTTCGAAACACCGTCTTAGGAATGTCCTCACCTCGAATCCTCAACTGGTGATATACCAATCTCAAGTCGATCTTAGAGAACCACTTAGCACCTTACAACTAGTCAAATATATCATCTACCCTTAGAAATGGATATCGATTTTTCACTATCACC
>CAODLS010954148.1:0-19519 GCA_948243855.1 Flueggea neowawraea | reverse complement strand
ATTGTGGTTGTAATACTATAGTTCTGCGCATTGCACTGTCTTCTACGGCCATAGACAAACCTCTAAGAGTACACCTTTGATTTTTCATATGATTGCTTCATATGGTGTTAGGGAATATTCAAATTTGAAATTCCCGAGGAGTGTCTCAGATTTGTCTCATAGTCCAGCTCATCCAGTTCTACGTACGTAGCAGAGGTTCTACGTGCGTAGCACAAGTTCTACGTGCGTAGAGCGTGATCTTCTGACATAACCTGATCTGCTAGCAAATATTCTCTTTTTGAATGTCTGACACAATATAACAAAATTTTTTGCCTGCTGGAAATAGCCTGTTATACCCGTCTATGCACATAGTATCTCTTACTACGTGCATAGTAAGTGTCTTCTTCAGAATGTAGATTTTTCCTTTTACTTGCATATTTCTTCCCAGATTGAATTCAAAACTCATCTACGCATATAGTATTTCATACTGCGCACATAGTATGTCACCTGAATCATTTTCCTCTTCACTACGTCAATTCCATCTGGTATAATGCGCACAATAGAGGATTGAACCATTTTGTCTTCTGATGTACAAGGTAGTGCGCACATAGTTTGTGGTTTACGCGCATTGTATCCATTTAGGAACACTTCATAATTTCTTTATCTTTATCAAAGTGCATAGCTTAACATTTTCAATTGTTTTGTTAAATCATCAAAACTTAGAGGGAATTTTCATGTAGACCAAACTTGGTTCAACAATCTCCCCCTTTTCGATGATGACAAAAACAATGAAAGAGTTTGCACTCCCCCTCAATCAATGCACCTATTTATAGACACTTAAAAAAATTAAAAATTTGATCAAGGGTTGTTAATTCTTGTTCGAGAGTTAGTCTTCCACATATTAACCAAATATATTTCTCCCTCTTAACAACAAACTCTGCATATATTTCTCCCCCTTTTGTCACAATCAAAAAAGTCACTATTAAAGAACAAATTGACATTCAATAGGCAATTTCATTGCATATCAAAATATAACAGTACACATCAAGAAAGCAATAAACATAAATATGATGCATATGTGAGAACAAAATGTGGATCGTAGTCAATGACAATCACTAATGGTTTAGTGGAAGAACGTGAAGGTGAAATTGTGCAAATTTCTTCCATAGCTTCTATGGCATGGTCTGCTATAACTGTAAACCATTCAAGCTTGTGTTGTTCTTCTGTGATAGATATGAGAAGATAACGTAGAGAGAGTAAATCAAAGAGATCCTGATCATCATCATCTTCATCATCAGACGTAGCTGGAACTGTATTCGGAAGAGGAGGTAGAGCAGCAACCATGGCTTTGTAAAGAGCAATTGCAGTGGTGAAATTCTTGATGATCTTATTGATATTTCGATGTCTTGCAGCATCAGCTAGAGGAGGTAGAGGCGTAGGCACAAAGAAAGATTGAGGAAAGGATCTAGGCATAGGTTTTGAGTCAGATGCATAACTTGTGTCATTCGAATCACTTGAATCACTTGACTCACTAGAAACATTCTTTCGAGTCGATGCCTTGTTCAAATCTTTCTTGAGATCCACTAGAAAATCTTTCCTCATTTTCTGAATCCGCTCAAGATCTTCATCACTCATTTTCGGTCTTGCCTTTGATACTTCTGCTAATTTTTGCTCAGAAGGGGGTTGTTCAGCTGGAATTTTAGTGGTCTGTGCTTCAGCAGTTTGATCCACAATCACCGATTCTTTCAAAATGGGCTTTGTTTTAGTTGAAGCCTCAGTTTCATTACGATTTTCCTCAACATGCTCTACTAGAGTTGCTGATTCTTCCACATCAGGTGGCTTATTCAAATTCATTTGAGGAGCAATATCATCCGGTGCAGAGGAAGGAGCTGCTTTATCACCACTTGAAGAATCATGTCTTTGAAATGAAAATGGTGGAGGAGTAGGGTCAGCTGGAGGACTAGGAACTTGAACGGACTAGGTGGAGGCTATTGCAAGTTTTAAAGCTCAGCTTTCAAGCTTTCCAACAAATTGATGACCACTTCAAAATTTCAAGAGGTTTCAGTTTGATAGGCTTGAAGTTGTTGCCTCACAGCTGTGAAATTTGACTCAGTTTTAGCTTTGAACTCAATGAATTCTTGTTGTAATTGATCAAGCTTAGTCCTTTTAACCATGCTTGGTCCAACGTCTCCTTCAGCTGTTCCCTTTTTCTCAATATTCACTGCAGAATTATCTCCTTCTTCCTCAGCTTCTTCTTCTTCTTCATCATCTATAACATTGCTTGGTTGTTGTTGAATGCCTTTTCTCCTAATGAAGATAATTTTTCTTCTCTTAGGAATGAATTTTTGATATTTTGGATCAACCATGACATCTCCTTCACGCAAATAAGGCTGATATACATAGTCTTGTTCCACAGTTCTGAAAAGTCGCATGCTTTGAATAGTAGAAGCTCTTATTTTCTTATTGTCCTTCACTATTTGAACTTCAAATCCTTCAAAGCTTACTCCAAAATGCTTGAAGATTCGTGTGAGGTGACTAGCATACGCCATATGCTTTATTCTCTCCCTGCTAAGATGATTGAAGGTAGGAAGATTAAAAATTTTCACCGTTTCAAGAATCCAATCAATCACCATATATGCAAAGTTGTCTTCTCTCTCATTCATCAAAAAATATGTGTGAATTAGGTCCTGGTTGGTGTATGGAGACTGTGTATGCTGCTTGGGTTGCAAAGTCCTTATGAAAGATAAGTGAACCATCTTCCAAAAAACTCTAAGATCAGTTTGATCAAACAATTTGGCTTCCATTGTCAACACAACAGCTTTCTCTATTAGAATCCTTTTGATTTCACCAATGTCTACTGCAACCTTGTTCTCCTCTTCATCATAGAAATCTGTCACACTTTTTTATTTCTTAACAACACAACCCCTGTGTGACAATCCAAACAATTGACGCAGAATGTGCTCATTAACGAATATCTCCTGACCATTAAACTGACTTGACACTCCAAGACTTCCAAAGTTTAGAGTATCGGTAGGGTCTCTATTTTCCCATTTTCTAGCATTTGCATAAAACTCCCTAAACAGTTTTGGATAAAAGTCATCCCCAACCATACAGAATCTTCGAATTCCAAATCGCTTGAATTTTTCTGTCAACTCCAATCCACATTCATGCAAGGAACGAAAATCAAATAACTTTGAGTCTGAAGTCCTTACCCTTCTTAGAGCTTTGAAGAGACAACCAACTTGAAAATCAAATTAATTTTCAACAGGGATACCTTGGTTCTTCTTGATCTTGTTTGAAAGAGGCAAAATATGGGTGCTATATGGATCATTGGTAGATCGAGGTCTCTTTCCACCTCTGGAGGATTCACCTTGCTTAGGAGAAGATTTCTTTAATGCAATGTTGGAACGAATCTTCTTGATTTTCTTTGGTCCTATACTAAAACTGAATATTACTTTGGAATTATGGTTTAGTATGTGCATAGAGTTGCAAATGGGGAAATCTGATAGAGTTTGGGTGAGAAGTTAGAGAGCGCAATTTGGGTTTTGATTCAGAGAAGTGTTTTTGAAAAGATGAAGCGGGAATAAAATTTTATAAAGAAAGCGAGTGGTTGTGAATTTAGGTTTTGAGATTCAATGTGGGTTTTAAATAACTAAAGGGTACTACGCTCGTAATATAACCTTTTACGCCCATAGAATAAAGTCTATGAAGACTTATACGCATAGAACATGATGCTACGCTGGTAATGGACAAAATGCTCAGACTTTTAGACAGCTTCTGTTTGTATATCGGCTAAGGTTCTACGTCCATAGTATCCATTAGTACGCGCATAGAAGAATCAAAATGGATTCTACGTCAATTTTACTCATATTAAGCACATAGAACCATTCTCCATATGGATACTATGTGCATTGACCAAGATATTACGCTGCCATCAGCTCATTACTACGCCCGTTCTATCATCTTCTACGTATGTACTAAGAGCACCTCTGAAACACTGCTACTACTTCTATGTATTTCATGAGTAGAGATCAATACTATGCCCATAATACTTCCATATCTGATACTCAGAAAAAACTTGCCTTCGACTATGCGCGCAATACAGTTTATTACAAGCGCAGAATAGACCCAGAAAACTTCCAGTGATAATCAATTGCATAG
This sequence comes from Flueggea neowawraea, assembly GCA_948243855.1. Lineage (NCBI taxonomy): Eukaryota > Viridiplantae > Streptophyta > Magnoliopsida > Malpighiales > Phyllanthaceae > Flueggea > Flueggea neowawraea. The sequence continues at coordinate 15,379 of CAODLS010954148.1, read as the reverse complement.
TACGGGCACAATACCATTTGTTGTGCACGTAGATCGAACTGAAAAAGTCTTTTACTGAAATACCATAACAATCTACACCCATAGTAAATCTGTTATGCACATAGTGGCCAAAACATATAATTCCAGAACCATTAGACCAACTGCTATATGCATTGTACGTTATATAACGTGCATAACATCCATGCACAATCCAAAATTCAGAACCTTTGTTCTTCCAACTTCAGTGATTTTATTTGCATATGGATCACTTTACTATGAATGTATCCATGAATGCAAATGAACACAAAATATGCACATATACCAATCAAAACTCATTCAAATGACATATGACAATGCGTCTACGAATTGAAACAAAAGTCTTTTCATCAAGGGGTTTTGTCAAAATATCAGCAAGTTGATCAGTTGTAGAAACAAATTCAAGTTCAATATCTCCCTTGAGAACATGATCAAGAATAAAATGATGTTTGATATCAATATGCTTAGTTCTAGAGTGATGAATTGGATTTTTGGAAATACTAATGGCACTAGTGTTAGCACACTTAATTAGAATCTTTGAAAACATAATTCCAAAGTCCAAAAATTGTTGCTTGATCCACAAAATTGAGCTATAAAACTATCAGCTGCTACATATTCAGATTCAGCAATGGATAGTGCAACACAATTTTGTTTCTTTGAGAACCAAGATACTAGTGAATTACCTAAGAATTGACAAGTGCCTAAAGTGCTTTTCCTATCTAATTGGTTTCCTACATGATTAGCATTGCTAAAACCAACTAAATAAAAGCAATCATTTTTAGGATACCACAACCCAACATTCTTGGTATTAATCAAATATCTGAAAATTATTTTAACAGCACTCAAATGAGATTCTTTTGGACAAGATTGAAAACGTGTACAAAGACAAACACTGAACATAATATCAAGTCTACTTGCTGTAAGGTAAAGGAAGGATCTAATCATACCTCTATAAAGATTTTCCTCTACTCCTTTTCCTTGTTCATCTTTGGTTAACTTTGTAGTTGTGCTAATTGGAGTTAGGGCAGATTTTGTGTTTTCCATTCCAAACCTTCTAAGCATATCTCCAATGTATTTGCTTTGGTTGATGAAGATGCCATCCATTGTTTGCTTAATTTGCAATCCAAGAAAGTGACTAAGCTCTCCCAACATGCTCATTTCAAATTATCTTTGTATCAACTCGGAAACTCATTACACAAAGATGTGTTAGTAGCACCAAATATAATATCATCAACATAAATTTGAACTAGCAATAAGTCATTATTTTTGTACTTAATAAATAAAGTATTGTCCACTTTACCTCTTAAGAATCCATTGTCCAATAGGAATTGGCTTAATCTTTCATACCATGCTCTAGGAGCTTGCCTTAAACTGTATAAAGCTTTTCTTAGCTTAAAGACATGGTGTGGATGGTTAGGATATTCAAATCCAAGAGGTTATTCCACATACACCTCTTCCTTGATGTATCCATTCAAGCAAGCACTATTCACATCCATTTGGAATAACTTGAAGTCCTTGTAACAAGTATAAGCACATAAGATTCTTATAGCCTCCAATCTTGCTACCGGTGCAAAAGATTCTTCAAAGTCAATCCCATCTTCTTGAACATATCCTTGAGCTACAATTCTAGATTTGTTTGTGACAACTTCTCCTTCTTCATTTTCTTTGTTTCTAAACACCAATTTATTTCCAAGCACCATTACCCCATCCGGTCTTGGGACAAGTTCCCACACTTGATTCCTTTCAAATTGATTGAGCTCTGCTTGCATAGATTGAATCAAATATTCATCTTCTAGAGCCTCATTCATGTTCTTAGGGACTATTTTGGAGATGAAATAAAAGTTTGCAATATGCTTGAGATTTGATTTTGTGACTACTCCTTTTGTAGTATCAATAACAATAAGCTCTTTGGGGTGATCTGTAGCATATCTCCACTCCTTTAAAAATTCTTTTAATTGTACAATCTTTTGAACATCTTTGCCTTGCTTTGTTGAATCATCTTTGTCATTCAAGTTTATGTTTTCAAATTTGCTTCTAGCACCTATATCATCATCATCAACAATTCTAGAAGAAATATGTTTAATTTCATCAAAAATGACATGAATTGATTCTTCAACCTCTCAAGTCTATTGTTAAAGACTCTATATGCCTTACTAATTGATGAATAACCAAAGAAAATACCTTCATCGGATTTAGCATCAAACTTTCCTAGGGCTTCCTTTCTATTGTTGTGAACAAAGCATTTGAAACCAAAAGTATGAAAATAAGATATATTGGATAATCTACCCTTCCATAGTTCATAGGGAGTCTTTTTGAGTATGGAACTAATATGAGCCCTATTCACTACATAGCATGCTATATTTATAACCTCAGCCCAAAAATACTTTGGCAAATTGTTCTCCTTTAACATTGTCCTTACCATTTCTTGCAAAGTCCTATTTTTCCTCTCAACAACTCCATTTTGTTGAGGTATCATTGGAGCAGAAAAATTATGCAAAATACCATGCTCCTCACAATAGGATTCAAATGGCTCACATGAGAATTTTCCACCTCTATCACTCCTAATGGAGGTAATGGTGTAGCTTTTTTCATTTTGGACTATTTTGCTATAAGATGCAATTGTATGAAAAGTTTCATTTTTATGTGCTAAAAAGAAAACCCATGTAAAACGTGAATAATCATCAACAATCACAAAACAATACGGTTTTCCACCAAGACTTAGAGTGCTAGAGGAACCAAACAAGTTCATATGTAAAATCTCTAAAGGTCTTGTGGTAGAAATCAAATTTTTGCTTTGAAAAAATGATTTTGAATGCTTTCCTTTAACACATGCATCACATACTAAATCATTTTCAAATCTGATTTTTTGTAAATATTTTACTAAATCTTTTCTTGAAAGCTTTGAAATGGTATGCATGCTAGCATGTCCTAGTCTTCTATGCCACAACCATGTATCATCATTGACACTAAAAAGGCATTTTTCATTGAAAGTTTTCGAATCAAACAAGTCAACAACATAGATATTATTATGTTTAGAACCAATAAATAAATCACAATCATTATCATCGTATACAACACACCTAGTTGGTTAAAAAACCACCTTGTAATTTTTATCACAAAAACTGACTTAACAAAATGTGTTTTAAGCCATTAACAAGCAAAACAACATCAATGGTATGATTAGGGGACTTACTAACCATACATTCTCTAACTATCTTACCTTTACCACTATCACCAAAGGTAACATATCCTCCATCTTTAGGCGAAATAGTTGAGAACATGGCTTTATCTCCGGTCATGTGGTGAGAGCAACCACTATCAAGATACCCCATGTTCTTCTTGGTTTTGGCTCTCATACATACCTACAAAGACATGAAACTTTCAAAATTGGTACCCAAGCCTTTTTGGGTCCTTTTTGGTTAGTAATCACTAAGTTGGGTAAGATTGTTCCTTTTGGAACCCAAATCCGTTTAACCCGAACATACATAGGCTGCCTCAATTTGCAAGAGTAAGCATAATGACCATTAATGACACAAAAACAGTTTTTGAAGTCTTTTTAGTTGAAAAAGGAATATAGGCTAAGTCATGCTTGGATAAGGATTGTTTTTGAGATCCTAAAAGTTTCTCAAGGTTTTCCTTTCCATTTGTGAGCTTTGTGGCAATGGATAAAAATCATCAACACTTTTATTCAAAACATATTTTTCATTCAATAAAATCTCATTTTCCTTTTCTAAGGCTTTCACCTTAGCTTCAAGTTTTGAAAAACTCTTTTTCAAAGCAATATGCCTACTTCCAAGTTCCTCAAATTTACTGCTTAAATCATCAAAAGCATCTTGCAATTCATCAAAAGTGTAAAGATCATATACCTCTTCATCCCCATCACTTAATGAATCTTCCTCATTGGCCATTAGACATAGATTTGCCATTTCCTCTATCTCTTCATCTACATCCGAGCTTGACTCGTCACTATCGCTCTAAGTTGCCTTCATGGCCTTTCCCTTCTTCTTCTTTGAATATTTTGAGAATTTCTTGGGAAGAGTACACTCTTGTTTGACATGGCCCAGTTTGTTGCAATTGTAGTAAATGATTGAGCTTTCCTTCTTAGAGCCCTTTTTGAATTCCTTCTTTGGGTCATTTTTACTGTTTTGATTCTTATTCTTCTTCCATGGCTTGTACCTCTTCATGAACCGCTTGAATCTTCTTGCATAAATTGCAATTTCCTCATCATCACTCTCACTTTGCTCTTCAATTTCAGAATCTTCAGCCACCTTAGATTTTAGAGCTATTCCTCTTCTCTTGTCATTTTTGGATCCTTGCTCTTCATCTTCATAAAATATCATCTCATGAGTGAGAAGAGATCCAAGTAATTCCTCCAAGCGTAGCTTGTTGAGGTCATTTGCTTCAAGAATTGCATCTTTCTTGGATGCCCAAGATTTAGGTAATGCCCTCAAGATTTTTCTCACAAGCTCTGAGTTTGAGTATGTCTTGCCAAGAGCTTTCAATCCATTTAGAATGTCATTGAAGTGATCAAACACTTCTTGGATTCCTTCTCCCTATTTCATCTTGAAAAGCTCATACTTATGAACAAGAAGTGAGACATTGTTCTCCTTTTCTTTGGATGTTCCTTCATATGTGATCTCTAAGGTTCTCCAAATCTTATGAGCAGTAGAACACTGCTAGACTTTGTTAAATTGTGCTTTGCTCAGTGCATAAAATAAGATGTGCATAGCCTTGTTGTTGTATCACACCATCTCATTGTCATGGTCTATCCATTTAGCTTTTGGTTTCAAAATTTCTTCTCCATCTACTGTCTTCACAAGAATATATGGATCAGTCTCCACTGCATCCCATACTTCTTCAACTTCACACCTTAAAAAGACCATCATTCTTGTCTTTCAATAAACATATTCACTGCCATCAAAGAAAGGAGCTTGATTAGTAGCTAAACCTTCATATTTAGACATATCTCCCGTGAATGCCATTTTGGATCTTATACTCGAGGGTGTTAGACCTTAAAATATTGAGCCTTAGCTCTGATACCAATTGTAATCCCACTATGGCTATCCAATAGGGGGTGAATTGGATATGTTGCTAAGTATAAAAACTTTTTTTAAAACTTTTTACAATATTTTGAAAACAGAAATCAGTAGCTCAAAGTGATCAAACAACTTCAGAAACTGAAATGAAAATAAGCAAGGGATAGAGAAAACAAATCCAAGATTTATAGTGGTTTGATCCTCCTTGACCTACGTCCACTCCTTTAGCATCAACTAGATAATTTCAATCCATTAACTCTTCCTCACTTACGAGTGGAGGCCAACCATTACAACCTCTTATTTTTCAGGCTCACAAGACAGCTTTACAATCCCTTGTTTTTAACTAGCTCAACAAGAAAACCAACACCCACTTGTTTTCAAAGGCAACAAACAAGCAATCCTATTATACCCACAAGCTTTATGACCAAAGCTTAATTACATAAGGTTTAATAGAATGAGAATGATATTCTCACACCAACTCTTAAAGCAAATAGCAACATAAAAGCTTAGTGTGGTGTAAGAACTAGAAAACACTTAGAGAGAGAAAGTTAAGAATGAAATTTGCAAAGCTTGGGCACACTCTAAAAAATGTTCTCTACTTGCCTCTGGACTGATGAAGTCTATTTATAGCTGCTCTCAGAGAAATAACCGTTGTGGGGCTAAAACAATCCATTGTGAGATAGCTTCAACTTGTTAAAATTGATGACCTTAGTCCTTACTAAGCGCATACTATACGTAGTGCGTGCGTAGTGTCAATTTCCATCAAAGTATTACACACTGCGAACCCTCTTCTGCGTGCATAGTATGAAGCCCAGTATCCACTGTTTGATTAAATCAAAAACTTGATATATATTGCGTTCGTAGCACTTGTACTGTGGTCATAATACTATGGTTATGTGTGCATTGCACTGTCTTCTACAGGTATAGATAGACCTCCAAGATTACACCTTTGATTTGTCACGTGATTGTGTCATATGGTGTTAGGGAATATTCAAATTTGAAATTCCCAAAGAGCGTCTCAGATTTGTCTCATAGTCAAGCTCATCCAGTTCTACGTGCGTAGCACAGGTTCTATGTGCGTAGAGCTTGATCTTCAGAGGTAATCTGATCTGCCAACAAATATTCTCTTTTTGAATGTCTAACACAATATACCAGAATTTGTCGTATGCTGAAAACAGCCTGTCATACCCGTCTACACACATAGTATCTCTTACTACGTGCATAGTAAGACTCTTCTTTAGAATGTAGCTTTTTCCTATTTCTTTCCAGTTTCAATTCAAAACTCATCTACGCTCATAGTATTCATCTTTACTACATCGATTCCATCTGGTATAATGCACACAATAGAGGATTGGACCATTCTGTCTTCTGAGGTACAAGGTAGTGCGCGCATAGTATGAGGTATTATTGTATCCATTTTGGAACACTTCAGAATTGCTTTATCTTTATCAAAGTGCATAGCTTAACTTTTTTCAATTTTTTTGTTAAATCATCAAAACTTAGAGGGAATTTTCATGTCAACCAAACTTGGTTCAACAGTTTGTAGTCGAAATCCGGTGGGGTGTTGCAGTAATTGTGCCTAGGTTTGGTCCTAACAAGATGGCGTTGTAAGATGTTTATCATGTGCCAGGGATGAAGAAAAATTTGTTGTTTGTGGCATAGTTAACCTCATTAGGACACTATGTCTTATTTAGTCCACGAGATATTAAGGTTTATCAAGATACTAAGGTTTATGGTACACCTATGATGGAAGGATGACGTTTAGAGTCTATCTATGTCATGTCAGTGGAATCAACTTATGTGGACAAGACAAGAAGAAATTATAGAACAAATTTGTGGAACACACGACGTGGGCATGTCAGCTACTAGAAGCTTAAGGTTATAATGAACAAAGCAATGCTTAAAGGACTTCTGCAACTTAAGGTTAGAATCGAGACCGTCTACACAGGATGTTAATATGGTAAAGCTCATCAACTAGCATATGAAGAATCTAAATTCAAGCCAAATACACCATTAGAGCTAGTGCACTCTGATGTCTTTGGATGAGTCAAACAACCATCAATAAGTGGGATGTGATATATGGTCACTTTCATTGATGATTTCTCTAGGCACATTTGGGTTTATTTTCTGAGATAAAATTTTGAGATGCTGGAAAAATTTAAAAAGATTAAAGAAATAGTAGAAGAAGAAATTGGTGGAGAATATAATTGATGATTTCTCCAAGTCACTTTCATTGATGATTTCTCCAGGTACATTTGGGTTTATTTTATGAGATAAAAATGATACAATGCTTGGGCACTGATAATGGTGGAGAATATACATCCAATGAATTCTCTCAATATTTGAGTGAGTGTCGGATACACCACTTCACGTGTCCATATACACCACAACAAAATGGTGTAGTTGAAAGAAAGAATCGTACCTCGCATAAATTTGTCGAAGTATGTTGCATGCCAAGAATGTACCTGAAGATTTTAGGCTGAGTGCATGAAGACTTCATCTTATGTGATTAATAGGCTTCCTCAACCATGTCTTGGGTTTGTCTCGCCTTTTGAAAAATTATGGAACATCAAACCTTCGGTTAGACACTTTCGGGTCTTTGGCTGTGTATGCTACGTGTATGTGGCAAGCCATCTATGTAGGAAGTTTGATAAGAATGCAACTTGATGTATCTTCGTTGGTTATGACAGCAAAAGAAAAGGATGGAAGTGTTGTCATCCTACTACTATTCACTGCTACATATCAAGAAATGTGGTACTTGTTGAAGCATCATCTTGGTGGTCTCCACAAAAGAAAAAGTTACCAGATTCAAGAGAAATTGAAGATAAGTTGCAAGAGAAAACAGGAGAGCAAACTACCAAAGTGAGCTTACATCCTGAAGCAGATGAAGAAAGAAATGAAGATATTTATTGAGCATGAGTCAACTCAAAGCCCATGGCAGACAAGAGTATAAGAAAGACTAGCAGAGGAGGCAAGGCCGACCCAAGAAGAAGAAGATATTGTACGCCCACAATATCAATTTTGAAGGTACTTGAATTGCTCTTTCCAAAGCTTTATATATATATATAACAACACCAGCTCAATATTGAACTCTTAGGAATGATCTTATGGTCGTATAATATCTTTTTAAAATTAAATATTTGGCATACGAACCTGTTATAGCTTACCACACTATCACCTCAGTTTAATTTAATGCTATTATTTTTATAATATTGGTCATGAATACCAAAGTTTTAACACTTTCATAAACCTTAAGTTGAATTGTGAGCTTTAATTGAATTCCACAACAATTGTTACTAATAAAGTATTGCTCAAATATCATTTTGAAATCTATAGTGCACATCTAGTTAGAAGACACTCTTTCCCTTAAACCCACTTTCTCTGTTGTAAAAAATGGTCACAATCCGACTTTATAATAGAGACTTTATTATTCATTCAATTAATTAAATTAAAATTTAAAAATTATTTATAATAGATATTTTATTATTTTAAATAAAATTGTATTTGTAATTTCTCTCTCCCACACACACATATATATATTGAAATAAAAGTCTTTTCTAAAAGTTTTTTTTTTACTTAATGAATTGAATATTTCTTTATAATGCATATATATAAGAAATTACTATTTACAAATAAATAAGATAAAATAAATATTTAAAATAATATTATTAAAAATACCTCAATGCTTTTAGATATCTTGTTCTCTCTTTTTTGTTGTATTTGGATGTAAAGTTTCACCACAAAAAACAGTGATATGTAAACAATTAATGGTTTTCTTTTCTGATTAATAAATTAACATCAAATGCTTTTGGGTCTCTTGTTCTCTCCCATTAATAAATTAATAAATTAACACGTAATTCTTATTTAACTAATTAATCACTATTATAATGAATAATTAATTTCATCGAGTTCAATCAATAAATTTGTTTTCATTCATATTAACTAAATTCTCTCTCACCCTTTACAATATGTACTCGATTCAATAGTTATTTTAACTTTAATTAACTCGACTGAGGATATATTAACATTAATTAATTAATTAATTCATAATTCATTAATCTTTTAATAATGATTAAAGAATTTTACTTATGAGGAAATAACTAAATATTTTTTGTTTCTTTCACTTGAATTTACTTTAATCAAATTATTAATTAATTGATTTTGTTTAAAAGATTAAGATTTATATTAAAAGAATAATTAATTAATTTCAAATTATTAATCAATTTATCACTTAATTTCTTTTTTTTTTTGAAATCACTTCATTTCTTTTTTTAAGAGCCACTGATAGTTAATACAATGTTTAACCGAGCATTAATTAAATGTGTTGACATTTAGGGTATTCATTAATTTGCTGAATCATGCACAATCCAACATCAAATTATCATCCAATTACTATATAGAAGACAAATGCAAATGAATTACTAGTGGACTGAACCCTCAATTGCAATAATATCCATTAGAAAGTTCAAATTTGCGGTAATCAGATGATTAATAGTCGATACAATGTTTAACCGAGCATTAATTAAATGTGTTGACATTTAGGGTATTCATTAATTAGCTGAACCATGACATTTGGGAAGCGGTCAATCAGACCAACGACCATGTTTTCTTTATGACAGAGTCTAAGTAAAACAAATCTCTTTGTTATAAAATTACTTAATGACATTTATGTTAACATCAACCTTTTGTAGCTTTTATTTTTGTATAAACTAAGCTTAAAACATCGGTTATTTAGAAGTGGATAAATTGTTAATTCCGATTGAATCAAGTATATGGTATATAAATTATGCAGACCACTGATATAAAAAATATCATACAAACCAATGATTTATATTTAAAAGATTAAGATTTATATTAAAAGAATAATTAATTAATTTCAATTATTAATCAATTTATCACTTAATTTCTTTTTTTATAGAGTCATTGAATTACTTCATTACTTTTTAATTCTCAGTATCAGATCTTGGAAAAAATAGTGCCATAATTGTTTTAAACCATGTCGACAAATAAGTATAGTCAACAACGTAAACTATATAAAAAAATAAAGTTTGGTGAACAAAATATAAACTATGACATTAACAACATGTGTATAACGAAAATAATGTAGCAATTGCATTTTATGCTTCCGCGCCACCTTTTTCAACAGGATTTCATGCATCTTGTGTTTAAACATTAATAGCACAATTGTACAACTAAGCTTCTCCAACAGAAACTGAAGAAGCTTAGTTTTTGGGGCATAACTAAACCCTTTGATTGTAGTTGAGCATGGGGCACTTACTTGTTCTGAGGGAAGATTTTCTTCCTTGCTTCAAATACACGATTGGGAATGGAAAAACCTTCTCTTTCTGGGACGATCCATGGTTCCATGGACAATCTTTGTTGAATGCTTTCCTTGATTTAAATATCGTATACTCTGATATACCAAAGGATGCTAAAGTAACAGATGTCTATAGACATAATCAGTGGCATTACCAGATCCTGTTAATGATGTTATGGATTGTGCATGGGCTGCTATTTCCCAATTCCCCAACTGGATTATACTATTCCTAATAGAATTTTATGGAAACAATCCTCCAGTGGTGCCTTTTCAATTAAAAGTGCTTGGAATGTGTTTAGGAAAAGAAAAAACCTGTTGTGTCGTGGTTTAAACTTGTATGGGGACTTGATCATGTGCCTCGTTTCAGTTTTATTTTGTGGTTAGCCCTGCAAAACAGGCTATCTGTGAAGGCAAGGCTGATTAAAATGGGTATTGTTCATGATGATCGCTATGTCTTTTGCAACACAATGACTGAGACAGTTAACCATCTATTCTTTGACTGTGCTTTCACAAATAATATCTGGCAGATTCTTCTTCTCATGTGCAGGATCCAGAGGGCAGTGTTTCCATGGCGTAGAGAAATCAGTTGGTTCTCTAGACGAGCTGCAGGTAAATCTAAATTGTCTAGGATGAGACGAGTTTTGTTTTTTGCAATGATTTATCGGACATGGTAGGCTCGAAATGAGATGACCTTCCATAATAAACAAGCTTCTAGTGATCTAATTGTGTGTAGAGTGGCAAAAAGCATTAAGCTCAAGTTTGATGATTGTAACAGGTTCTTTACCAATGATGTATAATTCAACTTATAGTTTGATCTTGTGGATAGATTTTGTTCTATAGTTTTCTTTGTGGTTTACAGGGTATTATGGTAGGATTGCTTTCTCTATCTCCGGCTCCCTAATCTCTTTGGCCGAATGGAGTCAAAGCTCAGTTAGGAGGCTTGGAGGGGATTAGCAATTTCTACAAGGTGTTTGCATATGTTGTATATGGTGTTTACTCTATTCTTTCTAAGCAATGAAATTTTAACCTTTACAAAGAAAAAAAAACTAAGCTTCTAATTAAGGGTAGTTTAGACTTTTTCTTTCTTATACAATAAAAATGTAATTTAGATATTTAATTAAGAGTATATTCAATTTTTTTTTATTTTTTAACATTCGTGCTTTTTCATATAGTATAAAACCAGTACTCTTTAAGGTTTCAAGAAAATATTTATTTTTTTTATCAGTCATTTTAACATCTAATTTTCACCAGTAGTCGCCACGTCATGTTTTATTTGATGAATCAGCTAAAGATTTTCGAGTGTACACTCTTTTTTAGCCAGATCAACATGCATGTGTATTACGTTCCTCATCTGGTATATGCAGTTTCAGGCTGTTAGTCCGTATGCTTTAAACTAGTTCAAGAGGAGTCAAAAAGTATAGGATGTCATTAGAAAGTATGCCAGTTAAAGGGTAATTTATGTTTTAGGCCTTTCTTTATCTACTGATACACAACTTTTGTGAGAGTTTGATTTTGCCAATAAAAGATATTATTTGGCGACATTAATTTTGCCACGAAAAGTTAATATTAAAAGTTTTTTCGATAAATTGTTATAATTTTATTGAGCAAAATCCACCAAAATAGTGTTGGATTTGTGTATCACAAACTCTATGTTGGAAAAGCGGTCATCCCATGACGGGTGAACCGAACCGGTCGGTCAATGTGTGAACCGAGACCAATTGGTAAGGCCAATTGAGTTGGGCCCATTAGGCCCATGAGCTCATAAGGCCCATAATGGGCCCAATGAAGGCCCACTTGGTTGCCTATAAATAGAGGAATAGAGAAAGTGGAGAAAGTGAGAAGGAAAGGAAAGAAAGAAAAGAGAGGAGGAAAAGAAAAGAAAAGAAAAAACGAGGAAGGTAGAAAATGTTTATCCCCTCTCTCATCCTTCTCTCCATCTTCCTTCCTCAATCTCATCGCACCGTGAATCGTATGTGGATGGTGTCGATCTGCATGCCATCTAGACTGCGAACGAGCCGGGCACTCTCGTCGACTATCCAATTGTGGTTTGCTCGCGAGACCAACATCAAAACATGGTCCTGCAGCTGCTGTTTACTGCTATGCTTCTGTCGGAATCGATGTAGGTAATTTGAACATCCTTTTATACTGTTTATTTGTTAAACGGGTATCCGATTCCTTCATTGGTATCAGAGCTGACAGGGATTTTTTTGAATTTGATTCGAAAATATTGTTGGTCTCTGTCTAGGATGCCTACTATGATTTTATTGCATTCGACGTTTTCTCTCCAACGCGATTTTTGGTTCGAGTCCGTCCGAAGCCAAAATCTGAAAGTTGGAATTTCGAAATTCTGACAAAATATTTGAGATCAGCGACCTTGAAAACATAAGTTGCCAAATTTTCGTCTTGAAATTCCATCGGGAAGGGCGCCAAAACGACGAAAACACGATCGAAAAATATTGGATGAGAATCTTACAGATGAATTTGTTTCACCTAATCCAATAGGCCACGTGGCTCATTTCCATTGGCTGAGTGTCGACCAATCAGAACGCACAACATGGAACGCGTGGCAAATTTCTATTGGTTGGAGAAAAACACGCGGACCACTTAGAGCGCGACACTTGTCACATTGACCTGTCAAAGTTGACTAAGTCAAATGTTGACCGATATGTGGACCAATCATTGGACGCCACGTGTTGAGTGATAATAACACACAACATGCGTGTTCCAATAACGTGTCGACACATGGCAAAAGTTCCACGTGGATCTCCATATGTCCGACACACGGCGAATGATTGTTCTGACGCATCATCACGCGAACCACTAATGGAGCGACATGTGGCAAAACGTGCCACGTGTCTACCACATCATCGGCACGTGTCGTGACACGTGGCGGTGCCATTTTGTCGTCTGTCAACGTGGTCAAATAACAGAGAGACACATGTCCATTTTGACACATGTACACCTGTGACGATGACACGTGGTGGCGGTATGGGTGTGGCGCGTGCGTCGAGTGTAGTTATCAACCACGTGGCGCATGTGAGCACGTGACAAGTGTCCCAGCGACCATTTTTTTCATAATTTTTTGGAAAATTATTTTTTGATTTTTCTGGAATTTTGAGTATATATTTCACAATTTTTAGAGTTTAAGATGAATTTTTACCAATTTGTTTGGTGTATAAAAATTGTTGAAAATTGTGAAAAAATGAATTTTGTTCCAAGAATTATTTTGGAAATTAGTTTTTCAAAATAATTGATTTGAAAATGTGCAAATATGGTTCTCATTTAGATAATTGAAATAAGATTTCAATTATTTGGGTAATGCGCGAGTATGTATATACCCATTTCATTTGTAATTTATTACAAATAAACAAATGGGATAAAACCATATTGCATTGAACAAAGTGTGAATTAAGGAAAATTTGCACGACTCCCAAAGTGAGTATTTTAGGAAGATGGTGGCCGTAATTGGTAGAATGTAATTGTGCATTTAGTGCACAAAGGTCCAATATTACTCCATGATCACGAAAAGAGATCATGAGAAGTGGGAGATCAACTTCAAGGTCGTATGATTTGTAAAATTCTCGAAAAGTTGGTGTGACCACTTATGAATTCTATTTTAAAACGTTGGATAATGACCAATTGTGTATCCAATTGGGAGACAAAGGTGCAATGCTAAATACTATATTTGTGTAGTATTTATTGAGGGAACAATTGTTTTAACATTGTTTGTATGTTAATGCTGTCCAATGTTAATATACGTGTATTAACATTGAGATCGATTGTTTGGATGCATGTTGGTTCAATAAGTGATGATGATTTCATTTATTGTTTTTGGCTTATTATTGAGTTGATTTGCCTTAATTTCATTTGCAATATTTTATGCATTAATATATTGTCCAATTATTGAGTCTGTCTTAATAATTGAGATGACCAACATGGATTCCCCTAAATTGTATGACTTTAAAAGACAATCCAAACATTCATTATTTACTATCTAAAAAATTAAATATAGTATAGTTAATTATTAAGATCGAGATGGTAATTGTACACCTAGTGTGCTTTTCGATTCAAAGCTTAATAAAAAGCTATGCTAGTTTAATTTTTGGTTGGATAGTAAATATATGTGTATTGTTATGAATTACTTGTGTGTAAGTATGTATTATTGTTTATCACGTTTATTTGTGATATTCAATGCTTATAAAATCGATTGATGTCGAGCCATACATGAACGTATGTTGAGCTACGTTGAATTTAGGTGGCAAAAATCGTTAACTCTTAGATTATGATAATCTAATGTGTACTCTAGGAGCAAAAGCTTGTGCCTAATTTGAACTTGGTTAAGACCGAATTCAAAGAAAAGTAGAATACCACTCAACAGTTTGGACTAAAATGTCTATAATACGTGGAAATGAGAAATTCCACTACGTCCATCATCTTCTTAGTGTAAAAGATGATGTAGTCACTTGGCTATTTTGCAAGTATCAAGATGCATATACTCGTATGCTGCATTTTAGGAGCGGTTAGTTGGCATGACACGAACTAGAGCTCATGGTCTTTGACCATCAACCCTGATACTTGTTACAAGTGTCCTAATCATGCAAGTAGAGGCATAATGTCTACATGATTATAAAGCTAGTGATACTGATCATTGTTTGATCAAGGACAAGGTCTAAATTGTTAACCACTTCTTGCCTAGAAGTTAGAAGCAAATCGAGCTGCACCTAACCCACATTTGTATTATGAAAGAGACTGTGAGGAATCCGACAATGTCTAATTCTATTGGATAAATTTCAATACAAAGGCAAGGAAAAATGTTTAAAAACCTTAAGTCTTTAAGAAGTGCGAGATTAGATAGAATTTTGAGGAAATCCTTGAACATGAACAATATTAACATTTTGTGAGTAAAATGTTAACTACCAAAGGTACATCACATGTGACCAATGCACTTTTGAGACAATGTAGCTCAAACTCACAAAAGTGAGATGAGTTACCTTGTTCGATGTTCTTTATT
>CAODLS010954012.1:0-10143 GCA_948243855.1 Flueggea neowawraea | reverse complement strand
ACAAACCAAATCTTTTTCAAATTTGATTTTTGGTAAACCTTTTACTAAATCTTTTCTTGAAAGTTTTGAAATGGTATGCATTCTAGCATGACCTAGTCTTTTATGCCAAAGCCAAACATCATTGTTCATAACTGAAAAGCAAGTCTTATTAAAGGAGAGAGAGTCCAACAAGTCAACAACATAAATATTGTTTTGCCCTTAAACCAGTAAACAACATATTGTCATCAACATCATGACCAATACACTTTTTGGGTTCAAAAACAACTTTGCAATCTCCATCACAAAATTGATTAATGCTAAGGAGATTATGCTTTAACCCATCAACGAGCAACACATTGTCAATAGTAGGATTAGGAGACTTACAATCTTACCTTCACCAACAATTTTACTTTTTGCATTATCTCCAAAGATAACATATCCTCCATTTTTGGAATTTAGTTGTGAAAACATTGCTTTATCTCCTATCATGTGGTGAGAGCAGCCACTATCCAAGTACCACACATTCCTTTTTGCTTTTGAAATTGGTACCCAAATTTTCTTGGGTCTACTAAGGTTAGTTCTTACTATGTTGGGTTTGATCGTTCCTTTTGGAAGCCAAATCTTCTTTGTCTCAACTTTCCTAGGTTGTTTCAACTTGCACAAGTAAGGAAAATGTCCATTAACACCACAATATGAGTATGCATTGTCAACAAAGTTTCCTTGTTTTACAAAAATAATTTTGGAAGACTTTTTGGGTGTAAAATAGTTATAGCCTAAGCCATGCTTGGATAGAGATTGTCTTTGAGAACCCAAAAGTTTCTCAAAATTCTCTTTCCCATTTATAAGCTTGTAGGCAATATTGGAAAACTTTTCAACCTCTTTCTTCAAAATCAAGTTCTCTTCAAACAAATCTGTTTTTTGTTTTCTCAAAGCATTCAAATCCATGTCAAGTTTATTTGAACTCCTTTCTAATGCAACATATTTGACACCAAGTTGTTGAAATTCATCAGGCAAATAATCAAATGCATCATATAAGTCATCAAGAGTAAATTTTTCGATTACCTCATTTTCACCATCACTTGAGGGTTCGTCCTCTCTTGCCATTAGGCATATATGCCATTTCTCCCACTTCTTCATCCTCTTTGGAGCTGTTGTCTTCGCTATTATTCCAGGTTGCTTTCATAGCCTTTCCTTCTTTTTCTTCGAAAACTTTGAGTATTTCTTGGCAAGAGGACATTCTTGCTTTACATGTCCCAGTTTTTTACATTTATAACAAATGAATGACTTGTCCTTCTTGTAGTCCTTCTTGTATTCTCTTGGTGAATCCTCTTTTGAGATTTGATCCTTGTTCTTTTTCCATCGCTTGTTTTTCGTCATGGAGCATTTAAATCTTCTAGCATATGTAGCCATCTCTTCATCGATGTCCTTATCTTCTTCATCCTAGGATTCTTCAACTACTTTGGACTTTAAAGCCAATCTTCTCCTTTTATCACCTTTTGGAGTTTGTTCTTCATCTTCATTTAACCCAATTTCATGTGTGAGAAGTGAACCTAGCAGTTCTTCCAAAGGCAAGTTATTGAGATCCTTAGCTTCCAATATTGCATCCTTCTTTGATGCCCAATATTTTGGTAAAGCTCTCAACACCTTCCTTACAATTTCTGAGTTTGAGTAGGTTTTTCTCAGTGCCTTCAACCTATTCAAAATGTCATTGAACCTATCAAACATCTCTTGAATTCCTTCTCCTTCTTTCATCTTGAACAACTCGTATTTATGAACAAGGAATGACACATTGTTTTATTTCACTTGTGAAGTCCCTTCATATGTCATCTCCAAAGTTCTTCAAATCTCGTGAGCAGTAGAACACTTTTGAACCTTGTTGAATTACGTTTTACTCAGAGCACAAAACAAGATATGCATTGCCTTGTTGTTGTATCACACCATTTCTTTGTCATAATCTGTCCATTCAGATTTCGGCTTTGAGGCTTATTTTTCATCTACGATCTTTGTAGGAACATATGGACTCGTCTCTACTACATCCCACATTTCTTTAGCTTCACACCTTAAGAATACCATCATCTGTGTCTTTCAGTGGACATAGTCTCTGCCATCAAAGAAAGGAGCTCGGTTAGTAGCCAAACCTTCATATATGGATACATCTCCCATGGATGCCATTTTGGATCTTACACTCAAGGTTGTTAGACCTTAAAATATTGAGTCTTAGCTTTGATACCAATTATAATCCCAATATGGCAATCCAAAAGGGAGGTAAATTGGATTTAAAAGGTAAATTTGAAAACTTTTTAAACCTTTTACACAATAAGTCAAAAGCCAAAAATAGAAGTTAAATCCAAAACACAATCATATAAATAGGAAATAATAACAGTAAAGAGATGAAGAGATAGAAGAGAAGTCCTCAATTTATAGTGATTCGGTCCTCTTGACCTACGCCCACTCCTCTAGCTCACTAGAGAGTTTTGAATCCACTAAAATGTCCTAACTTGTGGGTGGAGGAAAACCTTTACACCTTCTTGTTTTTCAGGCTCAAAAGAAACCTTTTACACCTTTGTTTAGCTGGCCAAAACAAGAAAACCAATGTCTCTCTTATTTTTAAAGGAAACAAACAAGACAAGCCTATACTTCCCTTCATGCTTAAACACTTAATCTTGATAACTAGTGGATTCCCAAATTAGTAAGCAATATCTCACACCAACCCAGTAACAGAAATGCTAGTAAAAACTCAGCTGGTATGAGAAACAATGAGAAGTTTAAAGAGAGAGAAGATCAAGAAATAAACTAGCAAAGCTTGGGCACACTCTTGAAAAGTCTCTCTTTTTATCTTCTATCTTGAACAACTTTATTTATAGATAGTCTTTGGAATATAGTCGTTGAGTCTTGAAGTAGTCATTGTAAAATATGTACAACATTCTGAATTTAGTTGGCGTCATTGGCATTAACATGCGTTATTCCCCGTTAACGTACACTCTTCAAGTATTTCTTCAATGATCAGCATGTTTAGATGATCATTAGCGTTTGTTTCCAATGTTCCAGAATTTTTGTCTCAAAAACATCCTTCATCAACTTTCCTTGCAACTCCTTAGCATGATTTGATAAACTCAGCAACGTCCCTCAGTGAATCATCAACGAGAGTTATCGAGTTTTAAAGATTGCACCTTTGAAACTGACATCACCTCGTATGAAGGAATATTTAATTTGAAATTCCCGAGGAGCGTATCAAATTTGTCACTATCTGATCAAGGCATCGTCAGCGTGCGTTGTTCGTCTACAATGCGTGTTGTTGAACATTTCTTAAAAATGACTCATTTGCTCATTAGCAGACGTTATTGAGTCATCAATGTTTTCTTCAATGATCAAAACTTGTTTCGGCATTGATGAATCTGAAGAGTAACCATGACAACGTGCTTTACCGATCATTAACGCGCTCTAATGATTTCCCAAAAATCATACGAGATTGAGTCTGTGCGTTCTTCTTTCATCAACGTCTCTAGCTTTTATAAAAATAATTTCCACAACTGCAGAGACACCATCAGTGCGCGCTCTTCACTCATTTGCGGGCTTTGATGCCATTTTGAGTTAGGTCCGTGTGATCTTTTACATATCAATGCATGTTGAAGGAGATCAACGTTCCTTCCTTAGCTTCTCAGGCTTTATCAACTTGCGTTGTGAATCATTAACGTTCTTGCTTAACGTTTTTCAATTGTTTTGTAACTCATCATCAAAACTTAGACGGATTTTTCATATTGTCCATAAATTGGCTAAACAAACATTTGATTTTCCATACTCAGTTTCTTATCCTGATCATCTGGATAATACATTTCATCTTCATCCCAAAGGTAGAGCCAATAAATGTAGTCACAGTTCTTAGTCCTATAAATCTTCATATTTCTCAACGATTCCATCCTTACTCGCTTTCCAACATAAACCTTCACAATTATGAAAACTTCGAAGCTTATATCGAAATGCCTAAATATTCTTGTCAAATGAGACCCAAAAGACATTCCCTCTTTTTGGTGCCTATCTTTCTTAGCATACTCAAGACTGTGCAATTTTGATGCCCATTTCTCCATCCAATGGAGCACCACATTCGCAAAGTTTATTGTCCTTCCCTCATCAATGTTGTTCTTTCTCCTCTTTTATTAAGAAAATCTCTTTTTCCTCGCGTCACAAAATCGGTGTTTGGCAATCCGAACAGCTCGTGCAATAATTCTTCGATAATGACAAACGCTTTACTATTTACAAATGATTTTAAGCCACTTTCATCCAATTCCTTATCAACATCGTCATTTTCATGCCAAACCGTGATGTTCACATAAAGTTGTTTTACCAACTCTGTGTAAATATCAAAGTCTTCAGCCACAAACTTAAATAACCCACACTTATTGAACTCATCCTCTATATAAAATCCACATTCATTCAAGGGCTTCAAATCAAAGACTCTATTGTCTACAAAACCAACATTTACCAAAATTGAATTGAACACATTTTCTGCCTTAGCACTAACAAATCTCGTTCTATCGAAATCATCATCAGCATACTGTACATTTTCACTTGAAAGAGAACCCCTAACAAAAGGTCATTTCCCCTTTTCTACCTCTCTCATAGGGTTCTTAGGCACATTGGGTTTTAAGAGAATTTTGCTTAAACGAAGCAACTCCACCTAAAGAGCTAACTGTGATAGGGTGAGAAACTTGTTTGCCATTACGACTAGTAGATTCATAAACCTTTTTACCACAAGCCATCTCTTACATGGAAAAATGTTAAATCATAAATCAGAAAAAAAGCAAAACCTAACAAGAAAAATCGTAAGCTACACAGGCAAAAAAAATCCAAGAAGCACAATAGAAACCTTAAAAACCAAATGAGACTGAAATTACAGGACTAAAATAGAAATTTACGTTAGAAATGGAACCTCTGAAATTGAGAATCGAATAAAGTAGGAGAAGAGAAAGTTATGGTCGACAACGGACTGAGAAAAGTGTAATCGACATGAAGGATTTAAACGGTTATTTTTCTCAGTTCTCTCTCTCGACGCATGTTTTTGGTAACTTATGTCGTTTCCCAAAAACTGGGAAGATGGATGAGAAAAATCCCTTATCAGCAACAGAAGTTGGTAATTGAAGGCAGCAGGGTTGCAATTTCATCTACATTGAATGGGGCCTGAAATGTAGGCGAATTGAGGCAAAAAGACAATGGTAAATGAGACGCAGGCTGGTGTAGGGATTGGAAAGGCGTTTTTGGATTTTTGTCAATTGACACCATCAAATCCTTCACCTTAACCCACTGTGTTTGTGAATTCTGGTTAGGTGAAGCCGCAGGTTGTTGGTGAAAATAGTTAAGTGTTGTAGGTTACTGAAGTGTTGTATCCAGGTGGGGGTAGCTCGGGCACGACTGGTAAAGGTAAATGGAGCGAGTTATTTGTGCGAAATATGGATAAGGAGAATGGTGTGCCTTGAAGTAAATTCCACCATTGGTTAGTAATGTTATAAAGGTGGAAATGTTCTTTGCGGTGAAATTCAGAGGGAAGCCATGAAATCGCAGAATGCTTTGGTCCTAAGATTTTCTCTCATTGAATAGGTGGAAACAAATGGGATTGCATTCGATGCATATGGTTAAGGAAAATGTGTTCTTGTTCATTTTTCTTCCAAAGAAATGTAGCTATGAGTGTTGAATTAAGGGATGTATACTTTTGATAGGTGACTGATGTTGCTAAAGGAATGGAGGTCGATGATAAAGATGGATATTTGTGAATTGGAGAAGCTTTTAGTTTCGCTTCAGTTACCTCTTCTTCCAGGAATTGTGGTCTGTTGAGATCTTAAGTTGTATTGGGAGCTTGTTAGGAACACCTCTATTCTCAAATCATTGTACTCTAAATCAGGAATGGTTGGGTTTTACGAGAATTTTGATTCAAATGGAGCTTGGTGGAACTTTGCCAGATGCGGTCATATTGGAGAATAAGATGGGAAAGTAGATTACTCAATATGTTTGTTATAAAATGGAAGTCGATTTTCTGCATGGTGTGTGAGAGAGATGGTCATTTGGTGAATAATTGTCCTAATATCATGTGTAAAGTGAAGAAAGTATCGTAGCATAAAAATTTGGAGGCATAAGTAGTAGTAGATGTTGGAGAATTTTTGGTCTATGCTTAGGATAACGTTTTGAGGAGCGGAAGCGACTTGAAAAGAAAGTGAGAAAATCAACACCAATATTTATAATAGTTCGGCCAACCTTGCCTACGTCCATTACCTAAGTCTCACTTAGACTTTTCACTATCTCGATGATTGATTGCGGCTCAATCCAACAAGGCCAAAAGAACGAGGTTGATTCTGGCTCAACACCTCTAAGGCCTACATAATGTTGTTTTACTTAGGTTCACAACAAACCTCTACAATGTTGTTTTTTTATAAGCTCACAGAAAATCTCTACAATGTTATTTTCTATAGGCTCACAACAAACCTAACTCACATTCTCAAAGTGTATATAAAATGATACAAAAGATGAAGCTATATGCTAGAGTTTGGTTGTATGAAATTGATACTTGAATCTTGATCTCTACCTTGATTTGGTGTTTTTGGAGTGAGGAATTGATAGACGTATTAGCACAAAGGTTGCATATGTAATCACATACTATTTTTGCATTCCCTTGATGTATTTATAGACATTCCATTCAATATGACTGTTGGAATGCATTTCTGTCCGTTGCAGCTTTCTGGGTTGATGCTTTACTCGAGTAACACCTTTGACTTACTCGAGTAATCTGATGCATTGCTTACTCGAGTGATATAGCTAAAAGTGCATCACCTTGAACTCTTCTTTACTCGAGTGACACTTCCTATTTACTCGAGTGATATGGCACATGGATTACTCAAGTGACACTTCTCTTGTTACTCGAGTGAGTGGCTTCAGCCTGTAGCCCAGTGGCTTTAGCCTGTAGCCCATTCCTCTGTTCTTCATGCATTACTCGAGTGAATGATCTTACTTACTTGAGTGAAATAAACTGGGCATAAATGTTACTTGAGTGAATCATCCTCTTACTCGAGTGAGGCTTTGAGAATATCATTTTGTTCATCATTAAAACACATAAAGGATCTTAATGTTGATCACTCATGATCCAACAGTAGACAACAATTTACAAAAGGTGTGAAGTAATTTAATTCCTCAATTGGTATTTGTTGCACCACTATCTGAAGGGGAGAAGATTACCTCTGTGGAGATAGGAAGTAAGAAGTAGGATAGCTATGGTACAAACTAGTGGCAAACGAACTGAATCTTTGTTAGGTAAAATGAACAGTCACACCACTAGAGTAATACAAAATGCTAGAGATAAATATTTTCATGGTGGTGACAGAGAGCTACAAATAGGTACCAGAAAGGGGGGTGCAGGTGGTGTATATGCTCTTGCAAGCGGTTAATGCTAAAGATAACTATAAAACAATAAGAGGTTAAATCTCTTATTGCTAAGCTAAGCAAAAGATATATGCGATTGGGATATTTGAGCCTAGGGTCAGCATGGAGAACAAACAAAAAGTGATGGACGGCTTAAAGTTATATGGTTGGCAGCTCTTAGATAATTTCATTGTTTCGAAAGCAGGTCAAATTTGGCTTGTGTATGATCCACACGTCTACAAGATTTAGGTTTTGGTGGTAACATCTCTGGTACTTCATTATAAATTAGAGATGCATGGATGTGAATTATTTTGGTCTATTGTTTATAGATCAAATGATATGATTAAGAGACAGGATTTATGGCACGATATGTTTAGTATTGGGTCGGGTTTGACAAAATCATAGTTAGTGCAAAGAGACTTTAATGTGATATTTCGTGAGTAGGAGAGAATGGGTGGGACTGAGGTTAATGATCCGATGTGTGAGGAGTTTCGATAGTGTTTGTACAATAGTTTTTTTGATGGGGATGAGGTATTATGGATATTATTATACATGGAACATTAACCAGATGGACAAGGATAAAATCAAAAGAAGTCTTGACATATGTGTGGAAAATTTTACTGGACAGATGTCTTCAAGTATTCTGATTATAAGGTGTTACCACCAGAGATCTCTGATCACTACCCAATTTTTGTCAACTTGCGCAAGTCACAAGTTAATGGCAAAAGCAGGTTTGTTTCGTGTCTATAATTTATGGGTTGGGCATCCTGAGTTCTTTGCTATTGTTCAGAAGTTATGGCAACAAGAACACTCTGGCCATGAGATGTTTAGAGTATGGAGAAAATTGATGTCTTTCAAAAAGGAATTTTGATAGGTACATAAGCAGGAATATTTAGCCATAACTAAGAGGGTTAAGATTTTTCAAACCATGTTGTTAGGTTTGTAGGATGCTTTGAAGAATGATCCTATGAATGAGAACTTACATGAGGAGAACGGGGTTGAGTTTGAAGAAATGAAAAGGCTGAAAACACATGAAGAGAGTTACTATAGACATAAATCAAGAGAAGTATGGGTTAGGTTTGGTGACAGTAATACCATATTTTCCCACAATTCCATGATAGGTAGAAGAGCGCAAAATAAAATTTCATCCCTTGTTATGGAAGATGGTCGAACACTTACTGGTAGTAAAGAAATTAGTGAAGCTATGGTGGAGTTTTATGCCAAATATTGGGGACTAATACTACAAATAAGGAGCATGCAAACATAGACATTATTTAGGCGTGTCCGGTGATATCAGCTGTTGAAGCCATAATCTTGAGTCCAGATGTGACTGATCTAGAAGTTAAAAAGTGTTGTGCGAGATTAAGGATGATAAGGCTGCGGGAATAGACGGTTTTAACAGTTTTTTCTTCAAGAAATGCCAGCATATTATTGGGGAGGAGGTCTTTAAAGCGGTGTGTGAGTTTTTTAACACCAAAAAGTTGCTGAAGCAGGTTAATTATACGACATTGATGATTATTCCTAAGGTTACTAATCCAGTTGGGTTGGGTGATTATCGGCCAACAGTGTGTTGCACTTTTCTATACAAGATAATTATGAAAACACTAGCAGATTGGTTAAGCAAGATCTTTCCTTGATTGTGTTGGAGGATTTCGGTCTAGCTTTGGTTGAATTGTGTGAGTACGAAAGAGAGAAAAATGAACACAATAATTTATAGTGGTTCGGCCAACCTTGCCTACATCAACCATCTAAGTCTCCCTTAGGCTTTTCACTATAATGATGATTGATTATGGCTCAATTCAACAAGGCCTTACAAAGAGGTTGATTCCCAGCTTAACATCTCCAAAGCCACCTTCACTTTTGAGCTAAGTGAGAACTCTTACAATACTTGATTCTGGTTCAAGAATAAACCAAGGTTGATTGATGTATGCTTAATTTAGACATTAATTCAAGAAATAATTTATCTATTTTCATCCTTTAAATCATAATTTTGTTGTAAAATTCTTATAATGCTTGTGATGATTGTAGGATGATGAATTTTGATAAAAATGAGTGGAAAATGGGTAAAAGAGATGAAAAATAGAAAGGTTTCAAGCAAACTCGAGAAGAGATGAAGAAAATAGAAGAAAGAGGTATGAAGGAGTGCCACAGGCCACGGTAGATGAGGAAAAAGGGACTGGGACTACCACAACCGTGGTCAATTGTGGAATTTTTCTTGTCATCTGCTGAAAATTGCCACGGCCGTGGTGGCCAAAGTGTCACGGCCGTGGCAAAGGAAGAAAGTGACCATCTGATATCAAAATTTTCCACGGTCGTGGTGGCTAAAGTACCACGGTTGTGGCATGCTGACTCTGGAAAGAGAGGCTGCGAGAAAAAAGGGCAAACAAGTGGGGACCAAAGGCACATTCTAGGGGCATTTTTGAGAGAAATTTTGTAGGGTTATTAGGTCATGTGAGGGGGTATAAATACTCCTAAAACTTGCTCTTTTGGGCATTCTTAGACTCCTAAGAATCATTCTATTTGCTTCTTCAATTTTTATATAGAATATTCTAGGGTTTCAAGAAGGAGGGGAAGGCTTGAAGATATTGGGTTTTTTTTTAAAGTGACATTGGAGAGGGGTTTTTGGCTTCCATCTTTTCACTTTTTTCTTTATCTATTTAATTTAATTTTCATGTTTTGCTTTTATTTCTACTTTTCTTTATGTTAATTATGGTAGCTTAAATCTCTTGTTAGGACTTAGAGATGTAAGCTATTGATGAATAT
>CAODLS010953854.1:0-23487 GCA_948243855.1 Flueggea neowawraea | reverse complement strand
GGACTAGGTTGGGAACCCTGATCTCCAATAACCAGTCTTGTGCCTGAATTCATGACTTCCACATCAATAAACATTGGACGTGTTGCCACATAATGTTGCATGGCACTAGTCCCCCTATTGAACTGCAACACAAGCATATATCAGCTATATGTCACTACAAAACACCCTCCAAGCTACCACAACCGACCAAGGTAAACTTTCACTCATTGCACATTTATAGAAATAGAAAACAACAGATAGACAGATACAAAAAAAAACAAATAGGAAGAACAAGCAAATCAATCATGCCAGAAGGCCCGTCAAGCACCTACAACTGAATTGTCCATATCATATAAATTAAGTAGTCACCTGAGATAAAATTTTAGCACATTCTGCCATGGTAGACAATTCTCTTCTCTGTGATGCTGCATCAAACCGTGCCAACAATCTGTTTTCCAGCTCTGCAATTATTAACAATGGAAAAAATCACAATCAGATTACTAGAAAGGCCAAGAATTAAATCATCTTATAACTTTTTAGAAAATTCCAAATTTCAGATCCACACACTCTACTTATCTTTTTTTTTCTTCTTTCCTTTCTGTGAGAGAGAAGAGACCCTAAGTTCAGGATTCTAAGATGCTCACAGTAGTTATATCAAATTATCAATATGAGTTAGAGAATTTCATATAAATTATAAGTCACCATACCATTGCAATAATCCTGAAGGTTAGCAACTGCAACTTCTAATCCTCTACTAGCAGTTGCATTTCCCACCACCGATGTTACTGATAGACTTTGCCTTCCAATATCTTCCTCGGCAAATGAACCTAAAATCCACAGGAAAAGCTATGTCAAAAAAGAAAAGTGGAAATCAGAGACTTTCCACAACAATGCTGAAATGCATTTCACCGACTAACTCCACAAGAAAACATAGATGTTGGAATCAATATAGAAATAAAACAATGGTGAAAAATCATCTTATACAACAGAATAAAGTTTTATTAGAATTGTTCAATGTCCGAACTATATAAAAAACAGATGCAATCTTACGTAATTTCTGTGCAATTGAAGCAGCCTCAGCAACACGGCTATCATCTGAAAACAGAGGCGAAAGTTCCATTAGGTCGCCTGGACTTCCATTAAACTCCATCAAGTACTGCAAGAAATAAATTAAACCAATTGTTAAAGCATCACAACATCACCACATGAATCCTACAATATACATCAATTGACAGTACCTTTATTAGTTCTATTGTTTGACTTGCTGTTTCCCTCTAAGCATCTGCACTCTGCAAAGAGCATAAACAAATTAGTGAAGAAATTGCACATCTGAAAAAACAAAGCAACCATGATTGAGCATGTGAAAAACTTAACCTGCAAATGGTCCCCTATTTTGGCAGCAGTCTGCCCAACACTTGAAATTCGTGAGTCCAATCTAGCAAAGCTATCAAACAAGCCATCCACACCCTTTTCTAGCTGAAACATAAAAAGGAAATAAAACTCGTCTTTTCAACTTGATAACAAATTAGGATTCACAAGTTCTATATTCTTTCTCACAAGAGAAAATGATAAAACAATCTGAAAATCATATATTCTAAACTACAACTCTCCTAAACCTAAAAGTTTGCTAAGCTACATGAAGCCAGAAAAACATTCACAAACAAACCCAATCCTAAAGAAAAACTAGTTACATTTGAACAAATTCTTTTTTGTGTGACATTTTAGGAATTACAAACTACTGCCTTATTCTTAAATTTAATGATTTTACTAGGTAAAGGTTTCAAAATTCAAAATTCAACGGGTCAAGGCCATTTGGCAACTAACCTCTGCAAGTGTTTTGCGGTGCTTAGAATCTTGAATAGAAACCTCCTTCTTGAGATTGTAGAGCTTTCCGTCAATCTTCAAAACAAAAATGAAAACCTCAGCAAAAGTATATCAATGACTTTATAACTCCAAATTTCACTAACGCTCTCAAAACCCACCTGTTTTTGAAGATCGATCAGCTCCCTACAAGAATCTCTGAACAGAGTCAAAAGTGCATCTCCTTCTGGAAATAAAGGGGATGCTGACGCTTGTGCAAATCTAGCTCCATCTGACGGGGCTCTTACATGACCATTTGATAAAACATCACTTCCACCGATGTTGCTGTGTCCTTCTGTAGAATCTGCTTCTTCTTCTTGGAAGGATGGCAAAAGATCATTTACCAAGTTTCCAAATAATGCATCAAACGAAAAATCACCCTGCAAAATCAAATTAAGTTCCAAAATAAATTCAACAAGTAAAACAATTAACCTGGCCTCGTGATACATAACCCGCTTCAAAGAAAGAGAAATATGAACAGCATGTCTCGGCCCTTTACCTTAAAATCATCCACATCAAGAATTAGCTGGAGTGAGCCAACTGATGACGATTTTGAAATCCTATCATTCTTGACACC
The DNA here is from genome assembly GCA_948243855.1 of Flueggea neowawraea. Lineage (NCBI taxonomy): Eukaryota > Viridiplantae > Streptophyta > Magnoliopsida > Malpighiales > Phyllanthaceae > Flueggea > Flueggea neowawraea. The sequence continues at coordinate 21,071 of CAODLS010953854.1, read as the reverse complement.
ATCTTTATTGTCTTTCATCTGGTCCACATTATCAATAGCAATCAAACTATAGCACACAAAGCATCACACAAACATAAAATTCTCACCATAACACAAACAAAACAGCATCAATATCGAAACAAACCCTCACCATCCCCTCATCAAGCAAGTTCAATCGAACAAAACAAAATGCTCACGCAAACAATGCTCATCTAAATCTCAAAGACTCAAACATCACATAAACCTCAAAGCAAATTCCTCCCTACTTAACTAAGTTTACAATCAATTCCAACCTACAAATTTCATTTATTAATAAACACAAAAGTCAGTCTCATTAATGCATATACGAATTCAGCTTCCAATATAACCATCAATTACAGCTAAACCAGTAGAAACAATCAATCATAAAGAATTCGAGTATAATTACAGTAAATTCACAGCTGGAAGTGCGTAACGGCCCAAATCTAAGAATCAGTGAATTGAAAAACACAAATGATTGAAACGGTGCCTTTTCTTTGAATCACGGAGCCGAAATGTTACCTCCTGCACAATTGAAAGAACAGAAATGTCGCGAGAGAGAGCAAGAGATTGCGTCTTCCGTCGATGGTTTATGGTTGGGTAGATCGAGCCAGCTAGGTGAAAAGAAAAAGCGAAGAAGAAACAGACGGTTCTTCAACGAAAAGTACAATGAAAGTTTTATTTAATTATTTCTTTTTTCACATTTAATTATTTTAATAAACAATTTTATAGAAAAACAACAAAAAAGGGCAAAAAATATTTGTATATGTTGTCGTTGTTACGGTTTTGTCCTCGGAGTCAGTGAGGGAAAGTGGTGAGAATGAGATTGTCTGGTTGGTTTACTGGTTTTGGCAAACAATGTTTGGGGTTTTTCCTTTTTAAAAAAAAACTAATTTGGGATTTTCATTAGCTAAACATTTTAGCGTCATAAAGTAGAGCGTAGAAGAGTAAAAATGGAACCGAAATCGGCGAATTGAACCGGAATCGGACTGATGAAAATCGGACTTGAACCGAAACCAGAACTTGTCGACCAAAATCAGAGGGTTATTGTTTAGGTTCTGGTTCCACCCCTCTGAAAACCGTCAAATTGCCGGTTCCGAACCATTTTGAACCTCCGGTTCAAATTGTTGGTTAACCGGTGGTTCAACGCTTAAAAACCAATAATTTTAACCAAAACCAGTGGTTAACCTTTTAAATCAGTTGGTTTTAACCCTCTTAAACCAATATTTTCAACCAAACCAAAGGTTCAATCTTTTTAAATAAAAAAATCGATTTGAACCGAATCAAACCAGAATCGTTGACCGAACAAACCAAATCTATGACCAAACTGGTCAAAACAAGAACCTAACCAAAATCGGAATCCGAATCGAACCGTGCAAAATCGCCTATTGGCATTTTGGTTCCAGTTCCCCATTCTAGGAACTAGAACAAGCAGTTCCTGAACTGACAACACCTTTAGTAGAGCGTAACACAAATTATTCGTATTATTATAATCACTTTACAAATTCAAATATTAATGCAATAAAAAAATAGATCTATTTCTATAGACAAATTCTAATACAGTTTAACAGATAAACAGTATAATTAGGAGGTGTGAATTGTCTATCTCGATTCCAACAGATGCTCGACCCAACCAACAGCAGAAGATAGCAAGTTCAGGATCGTATTTGATGTTGATCTCGCGAGCTAACCATGGTCGGGTTGTTGATGGGAGTGCTTGTTTGTTTCATACCCTAGATGCCACTACGGATCTAAACCATCAATAAACGAAGGACAAGTAGAGAGAGAGGTGCAACATAGAAGAGGGAGAGGCCCTTTCTCTCACGTTTTGGTGCGGGACGGAAGAAAGAATTTTCATTCTTTCATTCTTCATATATATAAGCCATTCAATTAGGCTTTTGGGCCTAATGAGCTTATAAGTCTAATGGGCTTTGCACATGGGCCTTATGGGCCCATCTCAATTGGCCTCGCCAATTGGTCTCGGTACACCGTCCTAGTTCACACTTTGACCGATTGAGTTCGGTCCATCCGTCATGGGCGGACCGCTTTTTCCAAAATCTCCCACTCACACACGATGATATGGTACATCATTATGTAACATGGTTAGCACTCAAATAACCATGTTTGATCCCTTTCATCATACAAGCAAATAGGTTGTGCAACCAACATACGATATGAGCATAATTGTTATACACCTGTAAGGGATATATAACAGCTTATCGTTCAATCTTGCCAAAAGGCGTATCTCACAGAACAATTTCATTTTTCCAAAGTGTATGCAACAACAGCATAACTGCTGTAACGTATGCCTTCCACTAGTTCATAACCACACAATCGTTGCTTTCGAACTTCTCGATCTCACGAAAGATTTACTCATAGTTCACACATCATATGACATACCACATGAGAGCATACTTAGCAAACTTTTAATATAGTCAAGTTTATTTGCCCAGCTTGTCATGCTTGGTCGAATCAATCATGACCATTAACGGCAAGCTAAAGTAGCCAAATCCAACTACACGTTTTGAACGTGTTAAGGGTTTTAAGGGTATGTAATACCCAGAACCACATGTTCAACATAGGGTCTCACACTAGAAAAAATGAGATCGTTTTTCATTCTTTTCCATCCCCATGGTCGTATATATAGCACACATTGTATGATCATATGTTGTGGTGTTCTTTCTTTTCCTTGGAGGAGTACATGTTTATACAACATTGTCAACTCCACACAAAAACTTCGGTTAACCTTAATCCACATCTTAACAGGATTACTCTAGATTTAAGACAGAATATGCTAAAAGTCTTTTAATTTAAGCATCTGACCAAATTTATGATCGGCATAGGAATTTATCCTATGGCGTACATCTGTATTTGTATGACCTTTTCTTACCTATTTACAATGGACTCACCATTATAAAATGCAAGACGACCTCTTGATTATGAATGTGCTCTAAGACTCTTTCTACGTTTAAAACTAGACTCATCTTAGTTCTTCCCCCAACAAACTGAGAAAACTAAGGTAAACACCCGTGTTAGTGGGTTACTTCTCTGTTCAACATACTTTAACACTCAATGATACTACAAATGTCAACTCTCAACATTTGTGCTTGTGCATTGCTCACAGTGATCTTATTAAAGATCATAGTTTAAGGGATTACACATTTTATATGCCATGCGGGTCATAAGGAACTTATTACTTATAGACGTTTATTAACGGATCTACAATCATGTCTTGCATGTATTTACATTTCCAAGTTCATTTCTCCTTATGAAACTTGTACTCGAATTTATTTGTTCTTGTGCAACCAAGTCTTTTATAAAATGATACTTGATCTCGATTTGCTTAGACTTATAATAGATCCTCTTGATCCTTAAGCAATCGAAGTCGACCGTCACTTAAAGACTATCGTTGGTTCTTTAGGTGGTTAATGCTAAGTGGACCATTCCATTATATAGCTAACAATTATATTACACACCAGCTAATGAAGTTATGGTCTTAGCTTCTTTTGTCACACATTTTATGTGTTCCTCACAACAATGCAAAAAGGTAGTTCTGCCAAGTAAGAACACATAGCCATACATGAACGTTCCTTTTGTCCACGTCACTTGTCCAACTAGCAATTATGTCTTATTTTATCAAAAGGCTTTACGATAGAGCAATGCCTCTAAAGTGTTCAAATATCTCATTCACTACTTTCCAACACTCTCTTTATGTGTTTGATCAATATTTGCTAGCTAACTTGATTGCATAACTGACTTTGGGCATTTTACATGCCTAGGCATTTATTACAAGACATGGTCTTATAATGAATATATGTACTCTATTGTACAAAAAGACATTCACCCGACATTTGTGTGAAGGACATTACTTACATGTTCTTCCTTCCACATAGTTCATAGACACACGCATTTACTAAGAGACTTGCCCTTAGTCACAGGATATCTATGAGTTATGCATTTCTGCATCTTGAAGCATTCAAGTACTTTGTTGATCCATCTTACTTGAAGATGAACAACAATCCACTTGAAAAAATTCTTGGAGTTTGACTTCAAGGTCAACCCATATTATCAATCTCAAAGTTGAACATTGACTAATCTTTGGTGTCATTCTAGTATGCTAGACTATTTCTAGCTACAAGTGTGACATCCACAGAAGATAAGAATTATAAAATTCACCTTGAAATATATGGTATTATCACAACGAATATGAATGTACCATCCTCTCGAAAATTGTCTAAGGTCATACATTGGACAATGAAACCATTAATTTAATAGAGGTAAATCCTTCAACAAGTTGGACTTTTCAATATCGTTGACTAAATCTCTTTTTCGTGATTATCGATGTATCACTCGATTTATCGTTCACGTATCCATTTATTTCCAATAGATGCTCGCCTTTTGGGTAGATTAACTAGTTCTTAAACATGGTTCAATCGTTCAAATGCCATTCTTACTTTCATTGCTTTAATCTATATAAATTTCACTGGGATGAGTGAACCTTTGACAAACTCATAGGTTCGTTCTTGACTTGTGGGTTTGTAAAAGGATCACGATCGATTCATTTATCGAAAAAAAATTGTCATGAGACTTTGTCCCTTTTAGTTTTATGAATTTTCAAAAAACATTTCCATTGGGTTCAAACTCCATATAGGAAACTCCTACTGGATTCGAGTTTCCTACTCCTACTGGAAAATAAGAATCTTGCTACCACAAAGATCAGGATTAGAAACATTCGTACACGCTTGAGGTAGATGAGATAAAAATTGAATCGTTCCAAGACTTTTTGATGTATCACTTTCAGGGAAAGAGATAACAATCGTTCGGGCCGATCTCTTAAGATTTCTAAACTCGAGGATGTAATTTACATTGCCCTATCTTGAGTTACATTACCCTCTCTTGATATTGTAAACTTAAGGTTGCAATTTACATTATATTACCCAACTGTCTTCCTCACTCCTCATTCTCACTCTAGAGATAACAATCGTTCGGACCGATCTCTTGAGATTTCTAAACTCAAGAGAGACTGAAGAATGTAATTTACATTGCCCTCTCTTGAGTTACATTACCCTCTATTGATATTGTAAACTCAAGGTTGCAATTTACATTACATTACCCAACTTTCTTCCTCACTCCTCATTCTCACTCTCCGCAAGAATTGTCCCACTCAGATATAGTGATCCTGAGGGTTTTAGTTCCTGAATTTCAAATAAAGTAAAATCTTTTCACTTTATCCTAGTTAAGAAGTATATTCCCATGGAATGTGACTTATTATAACTCATTACAATGTCAATTTATCATTATCTCACAACGAATGTGTCATTTTGACACAACAATATGTCTAACGTATTTCGCATCTTAGTCTTTTTAACCAAGGTATCATGGATATTGGAAATATATCTATTGGTTTCAAGTGACTTAGGTTGTACTCTCGACCAATCCACATCCCACAAGATGTATAAGTAATGGTTTTGGAGGCATATGGATTTTGAACTTTGTGGCTTTTGCCATCGTAGTTATCACCATATCAAGGAGAGTTTCATTTCCCCTTTCCGCTATACGTATTATTCACGGAGTATAGGAATAAACAACTTATGTTCACTTCCCTTTCATCAGATAAAGCTTTGCACTCATCTCATTGATGTTTACGACCTTAATCGATCCACAAAACTTTATTTGATTCTCATATTGACTTACAAGAAGTAAGAACTAACTTGATTAGTCTTACTTAAAAGAAATCAAATAAATATGACTGTATCTTCCACAATCATATATATATATAACTAATGAAATAGTAGGTCTTAGCCTTACCCTGTTATTCTTTTGACATCAAACATCAAAAGTGGATTAATAGTAACAAATTCAACCTGAATTGCCTTTTGAAATGGTTTTCTCTCTAGTGTTGTCCTCTTTGCAATGCTCGTAATTAAACAACTTTAACTTACATAATTGCCTAATACTCTCACTTGAGCTAATCGATGTGCTCGATTTTGCCAATGTAATTGATTTGCGTGCATTAACTTCACATAATCTCTCGTGATTACGTGAAGTAGCAATGAAAAGAACCAAGTACTTCCAAAGTAGTCTTCCACCCAAAACTTGATCTAACAAATATCGTTATTGTTAGAACAAAGATTGAAGACAAACTTCAACATGGTCATGGCAGAATCTAATGTAAGAAAGGTTTCGGCTTTTGCACAAAATAAATTCGCACATGCCAAATTCTTAAACTCTTGCTTTCGAGTTATTCCTTGCGTACTTAACTTGTTATTTCCTTTGAACTAGTTGGAGTCCAATGAAGCCACATTAAAACTTCATTGTGAGGATCCTTAAGATTGAATAAAGCGTCAACCAATGACAAAATTCAAATAAAGACAATGAACAAGGTAACTCTTCTCACTTGCGTGAGTTTGAGCAACATACTGTCAAAGGTGCCTCTTCTCACATGTGATGTGCCTTTGGTATTTTAATATTTTACTCATAAAATGTCAATGTTGTTCATGTTCAAGGATTTCCTCAAAATTCTGTTTATTCCCTCACTTCTTAAGGACTTAAGGTTCTTAAACCTTTTTCTTACCTTTGTATTGGAATTTATCTTATAGAATAAGATATTATCAAATTACTCACGATCTCATGTATGAGATAATGTAGGTTAGGTGCAACTCAATTTGCTCCTAACTTCTTGGCAAGAAGTGGATAATAACTTTGGACATTGTCTTTGATCAGACTGCTCCTTTAATGCAATTTGTAAATACATTGCATATTGATATTTGCAAAAATAGCAAAGTGATCACATCATTCCTTGCAATAACGGGATGATGAACATAGTGAAATTTCTCATTTCCGCGTCATATAGAAAATTCGGTCCATATTGTATTGAGTGGTATTCTACTCCTTTTGAATCTGGTCATAACCAAGTTCAGTTGGGACACGAGCTTTAGCTCTTAGAGTACACGCTAGATTTTCATAATCTAGGATTTACAATTGTTGCAGTCTAAACTCAACATAGCTTAATATACACTTTTGTATGGCTCAACATCAATCGTCTTTGTAAGCAATGAATATTACAAATAATATGACAAATAATAAGATATAGTTGCACACAAGCAATTTATAGCAATACACATGTATTTACTATTTAACCAAAAATTAAACTAGCATAGTCTCTTATTAAACTTTGAATTGAAATGTACACTAGGTGCTTATTTACCATATTGGCCTTAATAATTAACTACACTATATTTAATTGTATAGAGAATAAATAATAATTATTTGGATTCATTTTTAAAGTCAACATGACTTAGGGGGATCCATGTTGGTCATCTCAATTGTTAAGTCAAACTCAATAATTGGACAATATGTTCAACATACCAAAATATTGCTTATTAAATTAAGGTAAATCAACACAACAATAAGCCAAAAATAATAAATGAAATTACTATCATTTATTGAACCAACATGCAACCAAGCAATCAATCTCAATGTTAATATATGTACACGAACATTGGGTAGCATTAATACATAAATAATGCTTAAATATCTCCAAAATAATTCCAAACTCATATTGCACTAAGTTTATACCTAACAATTTGAATACACAATGGACCACAATCTAATATGTTAGAATAGAATTCAAAAGTGGTTGTACCAATTTTTTGAAAATTATATAAATCAAATGACCTTAAAGTGGATCTCTCACTTCTTACGATCTCTTTTTACGATCATTGTTTAATATTGGACATGTCAATTTTAATACATTTTTACTTTCTAGAATCTCTAAGTATCTTTCCACGATACTTATTGGATCATATTTCTTTGGAATTCTAGTATTGACCAATAGCTTAACCAATATCGATGATAAAGATCGAAATCTTTATGAAGTAAGCAAACCTTCATCATCTTTGCGCACTTAATGCACAATAATTTTCTTCCATTTATGACAATCACCATCCCAAAATACTCGTTTTGAGAGTCGTACAAATTCTTTCTTAATTCGCACTATGTTCAATGCAAAGTGGTTAAATTACAAATAAAATAAGTATATACGTACTCGCATCTTTCCCAAAATAATTGAAATCTCATTTCAATTATGTAAATGAGAACCACATCTGCACATTTTTAAAATCAATTATTTTGAAAACTAATTTTCAAAATAATTCATGGCAGAAAGCAAGATTTTCACAATTTTTAAACAACTTTTAATACACAAACAATTTGGAAAAAATAGTTCTGGAACTTAAAAATTGTAAAAAATATACCAAAAAATCTAGAAAAATCAAAATTATAATTCTACCAAAAATTTCACAAAAAACGGTGGTTGGAACATATGGCACGCACCATATGGAGGACACACGTGTCGCAGGCGACACTTCACGCGCAGAAGTTCAGTTTCAAACAATTGTCGCCTCCAGATTCAACCATGTGTTGAATTCTGGTAACGCCACATGTCGACGTAGCACACTGCCAAGTTTTATGTTCTGGTTTGTCCACGTGTCACCTTTTCACTGGTCCACGTTGCAGCGCTTGTCTCGATTTGATTGGCCCACGTTTCGGTCTACTTTGACCGAAATTATTGCCTCCGTTAAGTGTTACGTTTTGAGTGGGGCGTGTGGACGAATCACAACTCGCCACGTTGTCGTTCTTATCAGATGAACAAATTCATCCGTATTACCTCACTCAGTATTTTCGATCGGGTTTTTGACGATTTGACGACCTTTTCGATGGAATTTCGCTACGAAACTTGGCAAAATAACATTTTTGAGGTCTCTGATCTCAAATATTTTATCAGAATCTCAAAAATTCAACTTTCAAAATTCAACCTAAGATGGACTCGAAGCAAAATCGACGATACAAATAGAAAGTTGAATACAAGAAATTCACAGTAAATATTACGGATAGAGACCAACAATAATTTCAAAACATATTCTGAAATCTGTGCTCCGCTCTGATATCAATGAAGGAATCTGGTACGATTTAACAGATAAACAGTATAATTAGGAGGTTCGTTACCTTCTTTCTAGTAGATATTCGACCCAACCAGCAGCGGAAGATAGCAAGTTCAAGATCGGATTCGATGTTGGTCTCACGAGCAAACTACGGTTGGATTGTCGACGGGAGTGCTCATTTGTTTCACAGCCTAGATGATCTGAACCATCGACGAACAAATGATGAGTAGAGAGAAAGGTGTAGCATGAAGGAAGAAGAACCCTTCTCTTCTTCCTTACCCTTTCTCTCACGTTTTGGTGTGGGATGGAAGAATGAATTTTCATTCTTTCATTCTTCACATATATATATAAGCCCTTCAATTGGATGTTTGGGTCCAATGGGCTTTGCACATAGATCTATCTCAATTGGGCTCGCCAATTGGTCTTGGTACATCGTCCCGGTATATACCTTGACCGACCGAGTTTGGCCCATCCGTCATGGGCAGACCGCTTTTTCCAACAGTCAACATAATTCAAAATCAATAAATAAATACATTTAACTTTTAAAATTAACACGATTTCGAAACCCAAATACAACATAAATAAATATATTTAAACAAATACTAATAAATTAAAAAAAAAAACTAAACACATAATTTTTAAACATATAATGCAATTTCAAAAACCTAAGAATAAGTAGAATATAATAAGCTTATCTTATTGGCATTAAGGTATTGTGAGTAGTTTAATACTTGATGGGAGTAAATAAAATGATTGTCAAATAAGTAAAGTTAAGATTACTAATATATTTAAACAAAATACATTAATTTTTTTTTTCTTTTGCAAAAGATGGACAACTATTTTGTAATTGATCTATTTTTTTGAAGAGTTTGTAATTGATCTAATAACTGTTCTTTTTTGGGTAAATTATATATGAAGGAGCCCAAAATAATAACTCAAGTGACACCTCTAGGTTTACTACTTTCTAGAATGCTATTTGAAAAAAAAAAATAGAATGCAATTTTTTGACTTTTTGTGAGAAATTGGGAAAATTATGAGAAATTGACTTCCATTTCTCACAAAAATTTGAGGAAAGATCGCCTAAGAATTGTCTGCAAAGTGTACAATTATTTACAGAGTATGGACAAAACTTATACAAATGTGGATAAGCCTAAAGTTAGTAGTTATTTTAAAAAAATAGAAAAATTAATGATTTTTTCACTAAATGTCATTTTACTTATTTATTATAAAGTTTACACAAAAGCGCATTGATGTACAAATTAAATACTAATGAAATACTAGTTAAAGACAGGTTAAATACCAATGAAATACTATTTAAAAAATGATTGGATATGATTCAAAAAATTCTGATTTTCAGATACAAGGATTAAAAACCACTTGAATACTAGTTGATTTTCAAGCGGTATTCGATCCTTATTTTAAGACAGTTTTCAAATGATCTTCAGTCGATTTTTTACTCGTTTTCAATTGGTTTCCAGTGCATAATTATAAGTATTTTATACAATTTATTCAAAAACAAATTTGTTTTTCTGCTTTCAAGAAAAAATCAAAACGGAAATCAAATGTCCAACAGGTCTCTCTGTATCTCACTTTGCATAGAATTGACACTAAAATCAAACACAAAAAAACGAAGAACACTTGAAATACCAAATCATATGTTTCGCAAATTCTAGAGAGTTTTGGTGAAGATGCTCAGAGGCAAATCTAGATGAGAAACAATTCAGCTGCTACAGTGTGTAGTTTCTACTTCTTTCCTCTCCTTTGATAACCATTTTCTCGGGTGATAAACATTTTCTTTCCTCTCTTTTGATAAACATTTTCTTGGGTAATAAACATTTTAGTCCCTTGATTTTTTAAACATTAGTAGCTTATTGTGGCTCACTTAGACTTTCATGCTAGATAATGCATGCGACACTTAGTCTATTTTGTAGAGCAAATAGAACTAAGTAAGCCTTAAAGTTTGTTTCAAGTGAAACAAGATGAACGAGTTAGGCAAATGGGAGATTTGTGTGAGGTAGAGAGTGTGTAGAACACTTGAAGTTTGAGAATTGTAAAGCCTTGTACAATTGCTCAACAATGTCTACATCAGTTACAAATGAGATGGGTGACCTTTATATAGATATTCCACCTCCTCAATGTGTAGTTACAATGATTTGGTCTAGAAAATTTTCTGCAATTCTTATGTACAAAGAATATCTAGCAAGTGTTACAATATTCTAGAGTTTGTATGAATGTTGTAGTGTAGACATAGTATGGAAGTTTCTAGAATAATGTGGAGAAGTATAGAGTAGGCAACACAATTTGGAATTTTTCGGAAACTTCTTGACAACTCCATACCTTAGCCATTTTTTCGCAACTCTCCAGTACATTTTAGAGACTTCTGTGGCACACATCTTTGTCTAGGCATGTTCCGCAACGCCCCAGCACGTTCCGGAGTTTTCTGCTGCTTTCTTGCAAAACCTTGATCTAAGCATATGGCAGCCACTCTTGCCATACCTTAGGCAAAATTCGACCTAGACAAAATGGTCCGTGACATTATGCTTGCTTTTTAAAACATTCGTAGCTTATGCTTGCTTTTAACTTTTTATTAATGATATTAATGAAATTTGATGACAAGATAATTACAGCCCATATTAATTTACAGCTCATGTGACTCTCCTTCCGCACCTTTCATCTTGCCACCCACAAATATCATCTCCAGATCTTCTACCGAAAAGCTCTTCTTTCACAAATCTTGTAAACTTCAACCCAACCACAACCATCAAACACAATAATGCAAAGACCCAACTCCCAACTCACACTGCTTATGCAAAAGAAAATTGTTAGAACTTAGACGTATGATTCAGGCTACACAAGTTAAAAAACTTGCGAAGCTGCCCTAAAGCTAGTATATTATCGCTCACATCGCTTAAGTAGAAAAGTGGATTAAAAAGAACTTAACCAGAGGTTGTATAATCGAACCAGGGAGCAATTTTAGAAAGTATACAATCTTACAGAGGAGGTTTCCCTTTCGAAGTGGTGGTAACTCTTACTTTAGCTTCAGGAGAGCAATTCAAATATATTGATTTGAAAACTTAAAAAACCGATTAAGAACGACTAAATGGCTCAGTCTTGCATGTGTAATTTTGAATTCTTGTACCAACCCCAAGAGTCTTCCAAATTTGCACCAGACCAGCATACTTCTGTGTATGTAGATTTAGCCCTTTGCGTATGTAGCCAATCTTGCTTGTATTGAGGTTGTGTGCACTAAAACTGATCTTGGTGATCCAGTAGCTTTTGTTTTCTAAAACTTTTGCATGTGTAAATCCAAGTTTGCATGATATATAACTTTCAAACTTTGTGAGCATAAACTTCTAATTTGTGTGCGCTATTTTCTAACCTGATTTACACAGACATCCCAAGTTTCTGTTCACAAATGTCCTTTTATGTACGCGACTTCAATTGTTGCATGCGTAAACATGTGTTACGGGTGCAATGATATATTTTTTTCTAAGTTACGTGTATAAAGAAGTATTTACTAGCGTAACTTGAACTATTTCCAAATTTTGTCAAACATCAAAACTTACAAGGATTTTCATGTGAACCAAATTTGATTCAAGGACGTCATCATTCATGTTAGCTTATTAATAGGAAAATTTGAGAAATGTAATGAATAACATTTTTACAGGAATAACGAAAGTTTTTCGTCTTATGAAATAAATTCGTGACACAACTAAGAATTTAATTAAATTTTATAAACTTTTTCTTTAGAGTCCATATCCAACTAAATAAAGAACAAATCCATATAAGAAGATACATTAATTACACTAACTCGAGACTTGCTTACAAATATGCATTTCTTGGAATGTGTTCTCTGGCTGCATTAAGTAGAGGGAGCTTTACTTTTGGAGGTCTATCAGAATTGTAATATGTTTTGGGGCAAAATAAGATATAAGTAACACCTTGAGAATCATTATGCAAACTGAACAAATGTTGAGCAGGTGCATATTCTCCAAGAAGTTGGTATGATCTCTCAGATTGATCCATTGTCAAACAAAAATCATTTGTACCTGTATATTTCATAATACAAAAATGCTATGCCCTTATAAGAATGCAATATGGATTAAAAAGGGGATGCATTTGAATGAATTGTAAAAATATTATAATAACTTTGCCTAATGCAACCCATAAGGGTAGTCCAACTGATAAGTAAACAAAATTTTATCCGTTAATTTTTTTTAAGTCTCATGAGAGAATAACTATTAAATCATTTTCAAGCTATTTGTTTTGTTTATCTTTTAAATCTATCAAATTTACTTTTAAAAGAACATATCATTTTCTTTCATTTTTTTTACTATACTATCTCTTAAATTTACCAAAATTTACTCAATCTACTCGAAACAAACACCGTATGTATTTTACTAACAAGAAAAAGAAAGTGATAATGCACTTACATGCAGCCAGCTCTTTCTGAGTTTGATAAATAAAATTTAGGGTATCAGAAATCTGGCGCTCAAATAGATGAAATGGTCCACTCTCAAAATTCATCTTTCTAAGCTTACAAAGCCCTTCTCCTAGCTCCATCATTGCTCCTTTATGGTTCTACACATTATAAAATTTTCTAACCATTCATTATTATTAATTTAACAGTCCAGTCAAATAAACAATTAACCCGCAATAATCTCATGTAAAAAAAAACCAAAACCGAAAATATTCAATTGAACCGACCAACCTGGTTAAACAGATGATGAAGTCCCACCGCGCATTGCAAGATCCCATGGAAAAGAGTTCTATTTGGCTCCTCAGCTTTCATCCATAAAGTTTCAAGAACATCGTGACACTTATAATATTCTCTCTGGTTGAACAGGATTACTGCTTCGTCAAAGGTATATTCCTCTTCTTCTTCATCCTCATCCCCGTCGTTGTAGCGACGGTATGAGACGCGAAAGGATTTGGAATTTGCAGTTCGGTCATGTGATGAACTGATTAAAGGAGAATGGTCTTTCCTGGGACGAGACAGAGCAAAAGGAACATTGACTGATTTGAAGAGCGGTTGAAGAACAACTGGAACCAGAAAATTGGCACTGAGTTTAAGATTGAGTGCCATTTTCTATACCAGAATTTAGTTCATGGCTTATTATCTGTTGGTCGAATGAATTCTATTTTGTCTTTAATTTGAGGTGGAGGCCAAAAATACCAATGGATATTTTTATATGATAAATTATACAGTGGGCACTTGTCCAGCTGAACCCATGGGTCTCGTACGTGGAAATTCACAAGCAAGCTAACGGGTGGATAAGGCCGGACCGACCACTGAACCGAATCTTCGGTTCTCTTGGCTTACTCGGTTTATTTGCTACGAGTAAAGAGTATATCATTTGTTCCGTTACTTCGGTTTGACTTAATTATTGATTTTGAAAATTGAATCCACTTGTTTGGTAGCACAACATTTTCTGTATTTAACATGTAATATATAAGAGTTTTTGTAGTTTGTAATAGTAAAAATTGATAATGATGCAAGTTTTTTATCTTTTATGATATACTAATTTTATACTTCTTTAAAAAGTTATATATTTGAAAGATGATAATAAATAAGGATAATAGTGATATTTCACATAATAATTTGTTAGTAGGTATCAACCAAACAAATATATTTTATATTTTTCCTACTATATACTTTTAAAATGCTATACATTTGTGTGTGCCAAACAAGTCTTAAGAAAACTAAAAAAACTACTTGTAGGTTATAGAACCCCTAATATTTTGATACCCGACCCCAACTTTTTCAAGTTTTCACACACCACACCTACACTTCTGCAAAATTTGCCATCTTTTTGCCCCAGACCTGATATAGAAATCTATACTTTGTTGTTGTTTGTTTGCAAATTTGGTTTAAATTGAACCTAATCTTCTTTAAAAAAAATTCTGAAACAAGCCGAATAAAACTTCGCCTAACCAAAGAAATCATCTAAACCGATTTGAACCAACGATGAGTTTGGTTCATACATACGGTTCTCTTTGACTGGTCGGTTTATTCGATTTGTTATTGGTTCCGTTTGGTTTAAACCAAATCGACCGCCAGCACTGGGACAAAACCAATCTTCCAATTGCCTCACGTGATATGCACGTGGAAACAGCAACGTGGCACTGGCGCCGAACAAATCTCATGTAATTTTCTCTCCCACCTCTTCCCGCGCAAACAAAACTGGCGGCTGTGCGGCCGTTTCAAATTTCTCTCTGCCCAAACAGAACTAAACAAATGACAACACAGACCAAAACGACAACGAACAGAAACCCGAGACGCAGCAAAGAGAAGCATGACCGCCAATACAAACTCCTTCGCCAAAACAATCTGCTCCATCTGCTACGAAGACCTTAAACCAATCGTCGAAGACTCCAAGCCATCTCCGTTTGCGGCCATGTCTTCCATGAACTATGGTTAAACACTCATTACTAACTCAATAGTCCCTTCTTTGGTATTTATAAATGTTTTGAAATGAAATTGTGAGATTGATTGGGTTTATTGTTGAACTTTTAGCTTGCAGCAATGGTTCGAGTACAGTTCGAGCACGAAGAAGTGCAGTTGTCCAGTTTGCAAGCAGAGCTGCACATCGAGGAGCGCGAATCGGCTTTATTTCCAATCAGTTGGAGATCCAAATGAATCGTCTTTGTCGAATAAAGAATCTGATTGCATAGATGATCCCGAGTTGTTGCGAGGAGAAGTGAGGAGACTGGAAGGGAAGGTCTCGAGCCTCGCATCGATTACGGAGCGCCAAGGAAACGAAATCAAACAACTCAATGAGGAGGTACACTCCGTTCATTTCTTTTCCTGAAAGCATCGTTTGGTTTAGCATGCTCACCCGGTTGCGTTTCAATTGTTTGAATTTTTGCTGGTGTAAAAGTTAAGTCATAGGAGTTAGGTCAAAATTGCAATTGGATGTCCTGACGAGGCTGAAATTGCTAAAGCAAACGCTCTGCTTTTGTTTAATTTGGAAGGTTATTGTAATTTGATTTTTTCTCTAGGGTTTTTTGTGACGCATTTCTTCCTTTAGTTGAATTCATGCAGAGATAAGCTGAATAAGGAAGTTGCGTTGAGGAATGATGCTGTGGAACAAAAAATATTCATTCAGAGGCTGCTTCATGCAAAATCGGAGGTGAGAATGCAGCTTTTCTTTTGATGTTTGAGAGTCTAGCTTTCAGGTTAATAGTAGCATTATTTGAGTTACAGGCTTTTTAATATGTAATAAACAGGAACTTGATACGGTGAAGTTGGAACGAATAAGGCTGGAAGAGAAGAGCATGGCCTTAGCTAAAGAGCTTGCAGCGCTCAGATTGTAAGTAAGACTGTGTTGGGCTCTTGTGACATTTTAATTGTTCAGATTCTTGTTTTGTATACTTGCCTTTAATGTGTTTATGTTCTGTATTGCTAGAGCATCAGATTTGTCTCTAGATGAAGATGAGGTTTTGAAGCTTGCGTCCTTCGGTAACAATGCTAATAGCAAAGATACCATAGATGTTCTAAGAAAATCATTGGTTATACGTAACAAGTAAGTTGCTTCTGTATCCACTTATACTTGCAACCATATATGAATTTTTGGCTAAGACTGAACTTTGCGTGTTATGTTATATTGGCGGTGAAAATTGAATCTGGATTGATGATGATTACAAATTGACAGTAGCAAACCACACTTTTGCATTTGCAGGTCTTCTATTTTATTGAATTTTAAATCGTCAGATCATTCATTTTTGCACACTTTCGCTTTATAGGAGTTACACAGAACTGATGGCCAAATGCAATCAACTTGGAAGAGGTGAGGCTCGTTCTAGTAAAGAACTTGGGAAGGCAAAAGAAAAGATCAGTAAACTGAAGGTAAGTCTGGATGCAATTCAAAGAAATCTTATCTCAGCTGGTCTTGATTCTATAATTCTAATTATATAGCTCTTGTGTTTCTTTACAATTATTTGATGCCAACTACCAGACGAGGGTCCAAGAACTGGCGATGCTTGTTGAAGTAAAAGATAATGAAGCTTTGAGGGCCTTGAAAGCTTCAAAGAAGATGAGCCATTACTGTGGTGTTTCAAGTCGTTCTGATGACAAATCTAATTCATTGCCTGCTCATGATTTAGCATCGCAAGGCCAAAAGGAACAAAATTATGCACGCACGGATTGTTTGGTTCAGAGTGGAAGCTTGATCAAAGATGAAGCAAATGTCAAATTTAACAACATTACGCTTATGAATTCCATCCAAGAATTTCCAAGTAAACACAAAAAGGCTGATTTCGCAAAAGATGGAGCTACTTCACCATTTCCTATCATTGCTTATGAGTTTTCTGAATGCAAGTCTATACGTTCAACCACTGATAACACAAAGCCAGTTCAGATAAAGTCAGCAGCAGTTTACAAAGTAAACAATGACGTAAAAGTGCAGGGTTTGGCTATCCCTGATGGGTCCTTTGATTCAAGAACAGACTTCCATAGAGATAAGGAAAGTATTCAAGCTACTGCTGCTGATGACGAAGCTAACTTCGTTATTGACGACGACATCAAACAAGTTGAGCCCATACTCAACATTAAAACAGAGTCCCCATCTCCCGTTACATCACCTAAACAAGGTACTTTAATTGTTTCAAAATGAAATCGTTTAATTGGCTTTCAGTTGTGGATTAACCTACTTTTTGGAGTAACATGAATTTGTGTTTTGTTTTTGGTCCACATGCATTTCTCTTTAAAAGAGTTTTTTTTTGTTCTGACTATGTCTGAAAGAGTTATTTCTCTTTGAAAGAGTTACTTCTGCAGACTGACATTATTTCATCTATTAACACTAAAATACCAGGGGATATGTGTTTTTCTGGTGGATTTCTGGGTCCTGATGGAGCTAATAGATATTTGGGGAAGTGGTGCAAGCGTGGCCAAAACAACAGATCAGTGGCTACTACAAGCACAGGTGCTAGTGGTGATTTAATTGCTGTCGGATCTGATGGGAGAGGTGGTACAATTAAAGTTCTGAGATCTCTGAGACCATCATTATCGGTGAGTACGTATAGAAATTTTGTTTGAAAATTGACGCATAGTTCGCTCTATTCATAATTGCTGCTACAATAATGAGATGCAGCGTTCATGGGCTATCAGTTTTACATCATTTTACAGAATTTATGTTATTGATGAGTTTGATGTGGTGTGGTCTTGGATCTTTGTATTTTATGATGCTGCGTAACATGCGTTTTATGTGGGATCTAATTACTTGTGAATATTATCGTCTAGACAGGTTGATTTGATTACTTGAGTATTATTATCTAATTACTTGTGATTACTGCGCAGAATGGCAATGAAAATACAGCACCAACAAAGATATTCAAATATGGAGGAAAACCAACGATTTTGCAGTCTCAAGGTTATTTGCAAATAGTGCAATTTTTTGGGAGGTCCAGTCAATAAATTAAAGGTGCGCTATAACAAGTGCACTGCCTTATTCATTGTTACTTTCATCAATTTATTGTGTTTCTTTTTATGCATCCGGAATGAACATTGATGAAAGACGCTGAGATCATTATTTGCTATACATGGCTTACGTTTCCTAGCTCCATTTTCTCCCAAATCTTTATTAGGTGACTTGGTTTTATTAGGCTTTAATCAGTCCAACATTACAATGCATATTTACACGAGTGTCAGCACTCAGCATCCGTTTATGCAATCATTTGATCTCGTTTACTGTAAACTAGATATATATTATTTGCCAATTCATCCACAGAAGGGATTGTAAATCTTTCTAGGACCCAATTTAAGTTGCTCTTTCCAAGCTAACACTTTTCTGACTGAGTCATATCTTGGAAGGACAATAAGGTTTAGTGTGTAATGCTTCTATTGGACAGCAATTGCTTTTGTGTTTCTGGGGTTCACGTGTGGTACTCTCAGTGTTATTAAAGGCGACTGCTGGAGCAAGCCTCAACGCCTTGTACCCCTATAGTTGGCCAACCTTGCTGAGGCGTGCGCCTCAGTCTCAGATTGGCGGCAGAAAGATACGTCTGCATCTGAGGCAGCCCCTGTTTCTGAGGCATGAATAAACAATTTCCCTTTGTAAAAATAAAATCCTAGTACTTTATCTGTTCTTTCTGAAAAAGTTGCCGAACTTTTAAAAGTAAATATATGTGTTATGTTTAGTTGAGAAAATAATTTTTTAATTTTTATTTTTTAAAAATTGAAAATATTTAAAAAATATGTTTGTTAATCAAATTTTTTTTAACAAATTTTTTATTTTTTCATTTTTGTTATCTAGAAAACAATGTAAATTTTCTCAACTAAATAGCCTCATAATTTTCTCCATAAAAAAAAATCCTATTTCTGTGTTCTCTCTCCTAAGTTGCAAAATAAACAATTTTCTTTGTTCTATCTGTCAGCTTGTATCTTTGATTAATTTTTTTGAACCTTTTTTCTTTAATTTTTAAGCCTCGCCTTCATCACATGTTTTGCCCATGTCTTAGGGAAGGATTACCAGAATTTCTTGTGCTCTTAACATTTACCTAAGTAGCAATGGGTGATTGATTGAATTGAAAGCCCATTGGCATTGGGTCTAGTCTATCCTACAAACACCTTCTAAAGGAGGATTCCTACTAATCTTACAAGGACAATATTGTCTACAAACCTGACCAATGTGTGATAATTCCTTTACTCCTAACAGTTCTGATACTTTTATTTTTTTTTAATGTTCTCTCTTTTCACTTGTTATTCACTTTTATTTGTGTAAAGGTTTTAACATTGTTATTTCTTTTGTTTCTTATGCTCCCACGCCTCAAATGATTTGTTCTTGAAATAAAGAATTTCAGATAGATTAAAATGAGCAATGTTGCATTCTGCATCAGAAAAGAAATTAGAAAATCACAATTTTCCTGGATGTCCAAACTAAAGCAACCAACATTAAAAATTGGAAGAGGTATGAGTTTTCAATATAGCTTCACAACTTGCTTCATAGCTTAACGTAAATGTTGGTTTGTTTTTGTATAAGCAAAACTGAGAGATTGACAATCAGTTGCCATGATAAACTGAATTTCATTTTCTCATGACATTAATATGTAAAATGATTTTTTTTCTTGAAATTTTGTGAATAGATAATGACCCTTTGTGGTGCAAAACATGTCCCCTTTTGTTAGAAAAATATTTCTGTCCAGATTTGGGCCCCTGGAGTTGTTAAGTGCATAACACTGTAATGCAGAAAGGGATATCCTGTTTCTCTCATGAACAGTTCTGCCTAATAATAATTTTCTAAACTATTTCAACATCACTTAAACAGTTCTTCACAGGAATCTGAATGTTGATCGTTTTCTTTCAAACAGTTCTGCTGACTTCATGTTACTTGGATCTACTACATTGACAAATAAAATGTTGAACCTAGGATTCCTGTCTGTGGACTTGAAGCAGGTTTGGGATATAATTATTCCATCATGAAAAGCAATTAACATTTTTTGATTGGAATGTTCAAGTAGACTACAACTGTTTCTTTGGAGAGAAATGATTAGTAGATGATTAGCAAAATTAAGACATAGTAAAACAAATGGCGGATAAGGTGTTTTGAATTGATAACGTCAGAGTTTACTTGTCATGGCCGCCTCAGGTTTTGTAGTTGCACGAGGTTTAGATCCGGTTAGGTTATGCAATTTCAGTAGTTTATAGTTTGCAGAAAACTGCTTCAGTATGATATATGATGGTTCTGTGGGAGGGGAATGTTACAAGTCCATTTACAGCACAATGCCATATACATTCATGACAATCTAGATGCTTTCTCAGAAGCTGTTTACTTGGTGGAATATTTTCAATGTTTTGTGTAAATAGAAAATCATTGAAATTTAGAAATTAAAAAAATAAAAAATTTCCAAGTACATCTTGCCCAGGATTAGACCTATTGAAATTGGTCTAACTCCATTTTAAAAGACGTCTTGTAAAAAGGTGGTTACTATAAACTTTTAAACATAATAAGACTCTAACTCTTAAGTGATGTGAGACTACATATTTCTTAATAATGCATATTACTACCAAGTAATTTAGTAGATTACTTTAAAGAAATAGAAAAAATAATATGTTTGAATAGTAATATATGCAACCACACGCATTTTGCAAGTCACCATATTTTCAATGATGGCGGTTGTGCTAAAGAGAGAAGT
>CAODLS010953764.1:0-10088 GCA_948243855.1 Flueggea neowawraea | reverse complement strand
ACCCACCAGGTTAGTTCCTGTTATGCCTCAATATGCAACCATTGGATGCATCTTTTGTTATGCTCAAATGCACAAATTCGTACAAATAAAGGGTTAATGACTTTAATTCTATAATTTTTCTGACAATTTTATGAAATGATTGTTTAACTTGGCCTGACGTGAAAATGATGTATTCTTCCTGATAACAAATGTAATAAACATTATAGTGTAAATTGATCAGATTGGTCTTTAGTCTTACTGTAACTGCAAACACCCAATTTTCTATAACCGTTATATCCAAACTCACCCGTATTATCCTCTTAATTAATTTTTAAAGAAAAAAAAATCAGAATGAGGGTTATCATGTTTATTCCTTCTCTCCTTTCTCTTCTCTCTCTTCCTCCATCGCCGCCTCTCCTTCCTCTCTTCTCTTTTCCTTCATCCAGCATCTTTCATCTCATTTGAAAACGAAGTGTCACTCTTCAGGAACTTCGGTTTATCCAGAGAATGGCAAACTCAAAGGTGATGTGGCGGCAGTGTTAATGGACTGATGAGGTGTGGGCGACGGAGAAACCCTAGGTGTACGAAAATGTTCTGAATTTTTTAAAATTACAGCTAAATCCCAAATTAGTGTGGGGTTTGTTATCCCTTCTTCAAGTTTTGTGAAGGAAGCTTGAGTTGAATTTTATAAGATTTTTATTTTTATAGTCTTCAACGGAGATGTTATCGTTGGGAAGAAGTAGGGTGTCGAAGAGATTAAGGGAAGGTTACTGGTGATGGTTCAGTACGCTCATAGCTTGCTACTGTAATATCTTGAATTTTGACCAATTTTTGGTAATTTTTCTATTTAATTTGAAAAATAATTTTTGATGTTTGAAAAGTTAATTTTATGTTTTAGATGTTAATTGGATAGTTAATGAAATTTTAAAGTGATTAGAGTTGATTAATTAAGTGGAAATTAGTTAAAAATTGAAATAAAAATCGGAATAAAAGAAAGGAAGGGTACTGGGCGTTTATGTGTACGAAACGTGCTACATGTTGTCTGGTATCCTTGAAAGCTATCGTCTGTGTCTCAGAGCTGTCGTCCCGTGTGTTGCTGGTCTGGATCCTGCACGAAACGACACGCTGTTCTTTGTTAAGTTCCTTGTTGTCCGTATCGAACGCGTGTCGTTCGAGTGTCGTTGTGCAGCAAAACTCACCACAACGACGCCGTTTTCTTCCTTGCTTTCAAATCATCACCGCCCAGCTCTGTATTCTTTTATTTTCAAGCCACGTCTTCCACTGCCCATTACAGTCCTCTCTCCTTCCTCATTTCTTCACTCCCACACCTTAGACACCATTCGTTTCAGCTCTCTCTCAACCTCAATTGTTTCTTCTCTTCAAGTTGAGGTAAATGTCAAGCCATTTCTTTCTTTCATTTTCTGTTGCAATATCATGTAGCTTCTGTTATTTTCTGTTTTGTATTCATGGTTGTTGATGAATGATTCGGTTCAGTTTTGGAAGGAAATCTGAATGGATTTGATGTGCTTCTTGTTAGATTTTGGGTAGACTTGAGCTAGAAAAATAAGGATGTAAGTGAACTTGGTGGTTGATGATTTTCTTGGAAATAGGCTAGTTGAATCCGAGAACTTTGGGACTGTTTTGGTGGGCTTGATGTTTCTGGGATTGAGTTGAGAATGATTTCATAATTTCTGGGTTTGTTGAAGAATGTGAGGATGTTTTGATTCGGTGGAAAATGGTGATATTTACGGGTTTAAGTAAAAAGGGACATTTTGATGTTGTTGGTTAATGAAAAGGACTGAAAACATAGTTTTACATAAATCTGGATATTTTGAGGGACTGAACTTGATATTTTACATGTGGATCAAAATTGTTATTTTTTGAAATTATAGGAAAGATTTGTAGTTTTTAAGAAGTCAACATAAATTTGTAATTTTTAGAAAATTAGAGGATTAATTATAAATTTAAAATATTTTGAGGACTAATTTATAAATTTTAAACAGTTTGGGGAATAAGTCATAATTTTTTGGGGTCTCAAGGACTAAATGATAATTTTACATAAGTTGGGGACTAAACTATAATTTTACGCAGATTTTGATTTTCGAAATGGGAAAGATAGATACTCGACTGAAATGGGTTTTTTCGACGTCGAACGAGTGTCTGCAACAAGATTTGCATTGTATGCATTTTGGTATCACTACAGTACCAACACGTCTTTGATTTTGCTCTAATAATTGTTTCAATTTTGTGGTCCGGTCAGTGAGGTCAGCCAGCCACCAGTGATGCGTGATGGGGCCATTCAGCTTGGATATTCAGGTGAGTAGAATGACATCTTCAAACACATTGGTTGTCTTCTAAATCTATATAATTTTTTATGTGTATAGACCTTTGCATGTAATTTGGAATAAATAAAGGATAAGAAATCCTAAAATTTGACTTACGTGAAAACCTCCACTATAAAATCCTGCTTGGATATTAATTGAAATTATGAAATAGTTATCATGTTTTGAAATAAATATTTTTTTATCTAAGTATTTCGATTAGTAATAAGGCAAATATTTTCTGAAACGAATATTCTGCTGAATTGGTATTTTCTTTGAAATAAAGATTGTTTAATTCATTTGGTTTATGTTATAGATTCGGTGGTTATTAGTATGTTCCCTATTTGGCTATATTCTTATTGGGATAATAAGAATTTGTACTTTTGATTTTTGTAATAATTATGGTTTAATTATTCTGACTTTGAAAACCTTTATTACGGGATTAAATAACCTTTGGTATACCAATTTGAAGGCTCAGTTATCAGGGTATGTGGCAGCACTCAATTACTAGGGTAGGTGGCAATCCGTGTGTCTAGCTAATACACGTGAATTGTATGTTTCTAGTAGCGGAGTCCACATATGATCGAGTTGCAGAGTCCATATATGATTCTAATTTTGGATTTTGACACTGGTCCCCTGTCAGGTTGTTTAATGTTATATAATTTTTTTTGGGAAATAATAAACTTGGTGAGACTGTATTATTGTTCATTCTCCCGTAGTATATTGTTCTGTAGATTGACGGGGTATATCTTACTGGAGCACGTGGACTGCAATGCTTGTGGATGTACTTAAGATCTATTTTTGCCTATCACAGCTTTGAGACGCTTACAGTGGATGATGCACTATTTTGAACTCCTAAGATTGTCGGCTGTTAGCCCTTTTGAGTCGGGTACCATTTGAACTCTTACGGTTGCTACTTTATTTTGATCTGATTTAGTCAACGCAGTTCTAATGTAATGTGGGTGTAAGATCAATGCTTATCAGCTCTGTTTATCATCTGACATGATATCTGTATTGCATGATTATTAATTTTGATAGCAATTTGTTTTGGGTCAAACGGTAATTTTACACATCCATGTTAAGCGTTTCTGCTTGTTTTACGGTACACGTGATATAAATAAATATTTTGCACATCTGTTGTTTGCTTTGGGTGCAAACAAATTCGAAATGAATTTTGAAACTATTATTCTGTATTTAGCATGTATACGTGTATATACGTTTATATCTGCATGCAAAGTGTTTTAAACGTTTACAAAAAAGTCTTTGTGAGGCACATATCAGACAATTTAGAGTGTTGTTTCCTCACTAGGGATTCTTACTCCCATTTCATTCTGTTTCTTGAATATTTTCATTTATCTTATTTCTCAGGTTCTCTTTTGGCATTCAGCGATAGTTCGACATCCTGTACTTAGTGAGGCATTCCTTTGCTATTGAGTGCGTTTTGGACGAGCTCTATTTATCTTTGCAGTAAAGTTGTACACTGGGTTTCTACTGGGTTTTCTGGGTCATATTTTGTATTTTGGATTGATACTTATTCTCGGTTATATTTTCGTATTTATATGATATTATGCTTTCGTTTTGTATAACTTATTATATATACAAATACATTTCTATATAAAAGTATTTTATATTTTATAACAGGTTTAATAACTGCTTTAATCAATGAGTTGGGTAGAGTGTCTGATCTCCGAGGCTTGTATGAGATGGGTTGGACTCCCACATACGGTTCACCTCATACGCCAGTTATGATTCAAAAACAGGTTGTGAAAGCTACAGTTCAGTAATTATTTGATGTATATTCTGCAATTATTGATTGTATATTTAGTGATTGTTTTGGGCAGAGTATATTCGGTGATTATTTGGTGTATATGCAGTGATTATTTAATGTATAAGAAGTGATTATTTGGTATATACTCTTTAGATTTGTCTTCTACATTTAGTGATTAGTAATCTGTTGATGTACATTGGAGGGTTAGAAATCGAAAAGATGAATATTAGAATCGGAATGTCAAATGGGTTTGTTTTTTCAAATTAGAAGAGGCTTGATTAATGTTAATGGTTCAAATTTTGCCTTTTCTCTTGCTCGTTGTTTCAATATTTTTTCGAGAGACACAAATGTTGATTTTTATAATTTCAATTTGTTTTAGAATTGCTCCGATGTTGGTATTGCTTTAATTTGATATTGATTTTGAAGCTACAATATAAATATCAAGTAAATAATACTCTAATAGACATTAATAAAAACTAAAAAATGCAGTCAAAATTCTTAAACTTAAAAAATATAATAATACTCCAATATATGTCAATTTAAAATATACTTGCATTAATAAAAAATATTCGTACTAAAAAAATTACAAAAAAATTCAATTCAAACTATCCCTTAGATATTATTCGAATATACCACAATTTATATAATGTCTTTGGATAATTTAGTAATATGTTACAGATAGCATACTCATTTTAAGTTAAAATATATTTTTACATTTGATTTTTTTTTTGTTTCCTACTTTTTTGTGGAGTCATTACTTTCTTTTCTCCAAGTTTCTAGGGATGTGCTATCCTAATTTGTGGAGATCTCGTACACATAGCAGTTATCCTAATTTTGTGGTATGTTGTATTGAGCTAACTCTCCTTTTTCTTCCTTCATTATAGGAGATTATCAACTGCACATGTTTGTTTTTATATGTAAATTAAATTGTAATAATATTTGAAGATGAAAGTGGGTAATATGCATTGTTTCTTATGTAAATAGTTTCAAAAAATGATGCATATGTGTTAAAATCCCTATTAAAATCTGTTAAACCTATATACTGCCTATCAATAGGAGACCCATTTTTTTTAAGATCCTAGACATAGGTCTTACCAACCTATGCCTCGGGTCGGACCTGCCAATAACTTGAGAGACGACACCTTAGTACTTGGTGCTTGCAATATCATTCATATTGTTAGTTTGACATCGCGGTTACTTTATATTTAAATTTATAATATTTTTTAAACTATAAAAAAACTATATTATTATTATTATTAATTTAGAGTTATATTATGTCAATTCACAATATCAAAGAACATCACGTGTAACGTCAATTTACAATATCAAAGAACATCACGTGTAACGCACTTGAAGATGTATCTAGTAGAAGAAAGTGACAGAAAAAAAGAGTTGAGGAGACACTCCAAATGGCTCCTGGAATGGATAAAAAAAAAAGATCCAATTTTTTTTTTCTTTAAACATAGAATCTCATGCTTTTGCTGTATGGAGCAAGGCAAAACCCTCCTTTGGCCAGATTTATGGACAAATGGAATTTGTTGGACTTAGGTTTTAAAGGGGGAAATTATATTTGGACTAATAACAAGTTTGGGGATAGCAATATATTAGAGAGGATTGATCGAGCCATTGCGAACTCTGAATGGCGGTTGAAGTTCCCACATGCATTGATTGAACATGGACCTTTTATTGGGTCGGATCACCGGCCACTTATAGTGCACCTTGAAGGTAATAAGTGTAGGCGGAGATACAGGTTTCGATATGGGCAAAATTGGGAACAAATGGAAGGGTTTAATGAGCTTCTTGGTAACCATTGGAAACAAAGAGAGGGGACAACTCTGGGAAACTTTTCTGGCAACCTTCATGATATTGCAGTTAGCTTGGCTGATTAGTCTAAAAATGGGAGAGGTAACTATCTGCACAGAATCAACCTGATTAAGAATCAGCTTAAGGTGTTGCAAGGGAGACAGATGAGTGAGGAAGACAAAGCCCTCGAAAAAATGCTACTTTCTCAGCTGGATAGGGAATGGAGCAATGAAGAGAAATATTGGCATCAAAGAAGCCGCATATCTTGGCTCTCCTATGGGGATAGGAATACTAGGTTCTTCCACTTATCCACAATACATTGCAGAAGTTACAATTCCATCACCAAACTGAAAGATGGAACCGGTTCTTGGATTAGTGGTGAAGCAGTTCTCCGAGATCACATTGTTGACTTTTACTACAATCTCTTCCAATCCTCTATGTCTGATGGAACTGAACCTACCATCCATATGCAACAGGTAGTCACTGAGGATATTAACTTTGATTTATGCAAACCTGTCACGGCGGAAGACATTAAGCTTGCTGTTTTCTCGATGGGAGGGGACAAAGCTCCTGGCCCAGATGGTTTCTCTGGACGATTCTACCAAAAACAATGGCACCTACTTGGGAAGACATGATTCTAGCAGTACAGGAGTTCTTTGCTTCAGCTTCACTCCCTCCAGGTTGGAATATAACACAGATTGCTCTTGTCCCTAAGGTCCCCCACCCTGATAGCATTACTAAGTTCAGACCTATCTCTTTGTGTAACTTCAAAGTAAGGTGATTACTAAGATTATCATAACGCAACTTAAGAAGTGGCTGACGCAGCTTGTGTCTCCATTGCAGAATGCCTTTGTCCCAGGTCGTTTAATACAAGACAATATTATGATTGCTCATGAGGTATTTCACTCTGTCTCAACGTAAAAGGGGAAGTAACCACTCTATGGCAATTAAGCTTGATTTAGAAAAGGCATATGATAGAGTTGAATGGTCTTTCCTTCTTCGTGCTTTGAGGTTGTTTGGTTTTGCGGAAGAATGGATTGCTTGGGTTCACGAACTTGTCACTTCTGTTTCATATTCAGTGCTGATAAATTTTCAACCTACTACAACTTTTAAACCCACCAGGGGTATTAGGCAAGGGACCCTCTATCACCCTATCTTTTTATTCTTATTGCAGAAGCCCTTTCTAATTCTATTTCTTCTGCTATAGACTCTCAGTTGATCAAAGGGATCAAGTTAACGCCCCACTGCCCGACCCTATCTCACCTCCTTTTTGCAAATGATACGCTTCTTTTTGGACGACTATTCTAGACAATTATTGTATGGCTTCAGGGCAAAAAATCAATTTTGATAAATCAACCATTCTTTTCTCTAAGCAGACTCCGGGACCTCTCAAGTCTGACATTTGTGCTATTCTTGGTATTACTGAGGCTTCCTCTCACGATACTTATCTTGGTTTGCCTTCCATTTGGGGCAGGGAAAACTACGGGCTTTACAATTTATTAATAGCAGAATTCAAAAAAGAGTGCAATCATGGAAAGGGAGATTTTTATCCTTAGTTGGTAGGGAGATACTAATTAAATCTGTTCTTAGTGCTGTGCCTTCCAATATTATGTCTTGTTTTGCTATGCCTAAGTCTTTATGTGAATGGGTGGATAGTAAAATGACACACTTCTGCTGGGGCCATTCCATTGATTCTTCTAAGAGACATTGGTTTAAACGACATCTTTTCTTCCTACCTAAGAGTGCAAGTGTATGGGCCTTAAAAATGCCAATGGCAGAATGAAGCCTTGCTAGGAAAACAAGCTTGGAGATTACTTCATGATCCTAATTCATTATGGGCAAGGGTTATGAGAGGCAAATATTTCCCTCACGAGACTTTCTTGACAACTAAGCGGTATCACAACACTTCTTGGGCATGACACAGTCTTATCAAGGGTCGGCAGGTTCTTAACAAAGGAATTAGGCGCAACATTGGAAATGGCCAATCAACAATGGTTTGGGAAGATCGATGGGTCCCCCCCTTGCCCAACTTTTCTATTTCTTCGGCTCCACCGGTGAGCTCTAATGACTTTCTCGTTAAAAAACTTAATTTGGAGAACAGAGCTTACTGGAATGTTGACCTCCTGTCACAGTTGTTTAGCTCAGCGGAAGCCAAATGTATGGCTAATATTCCATTATCATCTACTGGACAAAAGGACTCCACTATTTGGCATTTCACGAAAACTGGCGTATACACTGTCAAATCGGGTTACTTTGTGTTGGCATCTTCCATGCCAGTTGTTGACGCTGGCCTAGCTTCTACTTCTACTAGCTCAATTAATTGGAAGTTGTTGTGAAGAAATTGCTCCAAAATTGAAACATTTTATTTGGCGGTGCTTACATAATGGCTTACCAATAAAACTGAAGCTATGGAGAGCTCTATGATCTTTGCAATGTGGAAGTGGAATCGTTGGAGCATTTGTTCTTTAAGTGTCCTCATGCGCGTGCTTCTTGCTTGGCTAGTTCTTTAAGTTACCGAAGTGCCTCTCACGGGTTATTAGTTGGTGGACTGACTTGTGTGATTTGTGTTCTAAAGACGATACCCCTAGACGTCTTATTCATGTTAGCCATTTATGTTGGTAGATTTGGAAATCCAGGAATGATTTCTGTTTCAATAGAGTAGTGCCAGCGCCAGTATCCACTGCTAATAGGGCCACGACTTTGATGTTGGAATCTTACTCCCACCCTCCTATTCCATTGCCGCCAATTCTCCACACCTCTCCGGACCTGAGTTCAAGACCGCGGGTTTGGAACAAGTCGTCTCCTAATTCTGTTGCAATCAACTGTGATGCTTCTTGGATGGCTCCAAGCAAACCAGCTGGAATCTCGGCCATTGTTTGTGGTTCTAATGTTAATATTCTTGATGGTGTGTTGCAAAAAGTATACTGTGACTCAGCGTTGGTGGCAGAAGCCTATGCTCTTAGGATGGTAGTTCGGTTGGCATCCCACTTTGCTTCTTTTCACCATATTATTATCTATTTTGATGCCTTCTTGATTTCTCATGTTGTAACTTCTGATTGTCTTTGTCCTTGGGAGGTTAAAACTCTCATTTTAGACATTAGAGAATTATTAGGTACTCTTCCTAATGTTACTCTTTGTTTTGTTTATAGATCCGCTAATGTTGTTGCGGACTTCTTAGCTAAACATGCTTGTAATCCTGCCTGGCCTCTGGATTGGTTAGCTTTCAATCCTTCTTGCCTGCAGACGCTTTGTATTAACGATTTACAGCAATGAAATCTCCTCCTTTGTTCAAAAAAAAAAACCCCCTCATGATTTTCCTCAACTCTAAATCTCAACCCTTTGTGGAGACTTCTGTTGCTGAGTCCTACTTATTAGAGGACCGTTCTTCGTGAAGCTCCTGTGACATTCAGTTGTTTCTTATGTGTTGGAGCTATGTATTCTCATAAATAATTTTCTGTTTACTTTTTTAGTAAAATTAGATAGATAGTAGATTTTAGATTAAAGAGATTAATAATAAACTAGAAAAATAAAATCAGAAAAATAAAAAATATCATTTATGATCAATTTAAGTGGTTGAGTTCGTGTATTGTCAACTTTAAATTTCAGAATCCGACTCTTATAAAAGAAATAACAAAAGAAAATTGAAAATGCAAGATTAACATGTTTTTATCATAATTCCCAAAACAAATAAAATTTTGGTCTTGCGAAATCACTTCTGTAATTCCGCAATTGTTGGTCAACAAAATTATATTGAGTTTATCTTCTCAATAATTGAGGATAAGACTGATATTGGTATTTCAAGAAGTACTCCGTTGCCTAACAAAGTGTATAACGTGTTCATCTGGATAAGCTAGACTGTTCAACGGCATGAATAATTATAGAAGTCATTTTCTTGCATAAATCTGAATAGATCAAAAATTGCAATGATTGTAATTCAGAATATATAAATGTATTAAAAGTAATTCTAATACTGTGAAACTCTATATCCTTCTCTCTACAAGAAGTGGAAAAATGATCTATTCAATGAAAAGGATGTTAAGAATAACTCCCCAAATTCTACATCAAGTAAGAAAAAATTTGGAGAAATATTTTCTCCTACATTGCTTAAATGTAAGAGTGAGAAAAGATTTTCCCCTATAAATAGACTTTAAGTCCAAATTATTTGACATCATAAATCTTAGACTAACTAATTAGAGATAGTGGATTTGGATTTGTGA